>WBNH01002481.1:454439-485909 GCA_013401255.1 Urocolius indicus | reverse complement strand
CTATGATTCTATGATTGTTTTTGTTTAGTGCCTGTAGTTTTGAGTGTTCAATGACAATGATTGCATGTAATGAGAGGGAAGATTCCCGAATGGGATGTTCCCCACTATAGAACTGTGATCTAGGGGTCCTGCTTAGAATAAACAATGTGGAACTGTCATTGTCTACATCGCTACTACAACTTGTCAACTTTCTTCTCGTTTTCTGGACGCAGGTGGAAGTTAAGCCATATGTCTTGGATGATCAGCTTTGTGATGAATGTCAGGGGGCCCGTTGCGGTGGAAAATTCGCTCCATTTTTCTGTGCTAACGTTACCTGTCTGCAGTATTACTGTGAATATTGCTGGGCTGCTATCCATTCACGCGCTGGCAGGGAGTTCCACAAGCCCCTGGTGAAGGAGGGAGGAGATCGCCCAAGACATATTTCATTCCGCTGGAACTAAATGATCGCTGCAGTGCTCATATGCAGGCCTCAAATTAAGTGCACTCTTCTGTTATCCTGATTGTCCCTACCCGCCCCCCCCCCCCTCCCCTTTCTCTTATTCAAGATAGCATGTCCTTTTGTAGTAGTCTGTAATTTAACAATAGTATAATGAAAGAATGACCTATCATATGGGTATTTTGTAGAATCTTGTCATTGAAAACTGTATTGGGAACTCCTTTTCGTATTGATAACATGTTGCAAGTGAGTCGCATTCTCTTGTCTTTACTACCGAGAGAACACTTAATTTCACGCAACATTTTCTTAGAGGAGAGAAAAATATTAAGCAAAGAGAATTGAAACAATAGAGTATTTTGGTTTTTTAATTAAATTATTGTTGATAAAGAACATAAGAATACTTTTATTAGAATATCCGTGTAACAATAACACTATCAGTCTGTTCTGACACTTTTCCCCCAGGGAAGCCTGTTTTTTGCCTCTCTTTTTGTTTTGACTTCGGATTTTTTCCAGCAACAGATGAAGTTAGCATTTACCAACCAACAGGAAAGAGCGTGTTTAAAGCAAAAAAAAAACAAACCCAAAAAGCATGAGCAAAGTTGAAGCAACATTATACTCATGATCTTTTAAAAAATACCCAATCTGTTAAGGGTTTTGAGGCTGAAAATTTAGCTCAGTGTGTATCTGACCGTGCCTCTGACTACCACCCACATCCAAATTACTAATGAGATAGGCAGAGCTTACTATATTTTCATCAAAATGATTACTTTTTAAGAATTCCTGAATGTAAAAGTTGAGTAAAGTTACTACTGAGGGGGGAGTGCACTTTTGGTTTTGTTTTGTTTTTTTTTCTTTAAGAGAATTCAATTGTCTGGTTCCAGCCCTAGAAATCCTACCAAAGCTAGAGTAATGACAACTAGTTAACTGGCGTTTCCTCTTCTGAAGGATAAATGTATAGATTTTATTTTTGATGGCTATATATAACTCTATATCCTAATATACTAACATTCATCAGGGGCCAGCCTTTGCTCTCCATTTTGACATGAAAAAGTGGAAAAACCTAAAGATACCTCATGGATATCACTGATTTTTACTGAAGTTTCGATATTCCATCGTGTCACACAAACTAAAATTGGCTGCTTATTCGTTTCCCATCTTGGATGTCAAGTTAGTTTTAAACACCCTCTAACTTAGTTGTAACAGAAGGCACGAACCCAAGTAGTTTCCAAGTCGTCCTTTGCACTGTTTTGTGCCTGAAATGGTGTGAGTGTGCATATGCCTTTCTTACTCTTCCTGTAGAAAGAATCCCAACTAAGATTCCACCTCTTCAGAACTTAATATAGGGAAATAAAGAAACACAGGTATTTGAAGTGCCAACGTTGCTAAGTTAATGCCTGCTTTACCATACATAAGTTCTACCTTGAGAAGCGTTAACAGAGTACATGTTAATGGAATGATAAGAGTGGGTGCAGGGGGTTAGTTTGAAACAGTCGAATGAAGGAGTAGTTCTGAAAATTATTTTTGTTACTTTTTGAACTAATGCCCTGGCCAACTTCTCAAATGATTATTTAGCAGTGTGCAAACAACCCGGTTTAGTGGCAATCTTCTGAACTGCCCCGAGGGGCACAGTACCATCCTAGATTCTCTCAAACCAAAGACTTGCCTCTGCACTGCTTGGAAAACATCTGCTCCGTTCAAAGCCTTTGCTGGCCCCCCCCCCCCATCCCCTTTCCTTAGCCCATATTATCTTTATGAGAAGCAGTTTTTATTTTCAATACAGGCTTTAATGAACTATACCTTTTACCAAGTTCCAAAGGTCAAAATGGAGACATTTGCTGTCTACTAGTCAAGTATAGAAAGGGAGCTGCTTTTAATGAAATCCCTGAAAATATTGACAACAGTAATGCAAATGCAGAGTGCTCTTGTGTAGATTGTCAGGGACCTTTTTTTTCTCTGAAGTACATAATTATAGTTGGAATGTTCCTTTAATTTTTTTAATGCTTGTAGGTGGCTTGGGGTGTGCTACTGTGCCGATCCTACCCGGTGAACAGGTGAGAATGGGTTACCATTACAAGAAATAACACTGTTTGAGAACTAGCTTTGAATAATAATTTTCCCTTTGTACATGACCTGCTGAATTTCGGTACAGTGTTTTTGTAGCTAACTTATTTTGTCATGCACATAATGTATATTTGTTATGCACTACTTTTGTATATCTTGTTTTTCCAACAGTGAGCATTTTTAGGCACACTTTTCACTGACGGGATATCTCTTTATGCAATACCTCAATTTTTCATATTGCAAAGAGTAGCTTTTTGTACTTTTATTACTGAGAGATCTTCATATACTTCATTTTTTAATATAAATAATTTTAATAAATTTTATTTTCTTATATTCTGCTTTTTATACATTTCAGTGCTCTGCATACATTTTGAATTATGGATGTCGTGCACTGGCAATGCTATTTTAGAATCTGCAGAGAAAAGAAAGCATGTTGCTTAAACATCTTAGCCCAGCACCAGGTATTTGGTGTACAATATAATTTAAGAAATAGTATATGTAAAGTTGAGAATTAAAGAAGAAAAGAAAAAAAAAAAGGCATGAAAGTGACAAATGACACTGTCTTTAGACCCATGAAATTTAAATGCATAAATAGAGTGTAGAAATTTAAAAGCAAAGAAACATCAAAATTGTCTACTGCTTCTTACTGAGTTTTTAAAACTATCCACAGATGCAGCCGTTTTTGGTGAATGTTTAGCCATTTTTAATATGAATACGAAATTGATGTTAGGTGTTTGCAGAAACGTCGTCTGCTCTTTTAAATTCTATTTAAAGAGTAAAAGAGAGCCTGCTAGGTGGCAGGCATGTAATGTTAGTATGCATGACTAATGTAAGAAATTGTTATTCTACTAATATTCACTTGTGATTGTGTGACGAGCGTGTTTACAGATTATTTGGTTACACTTCGATTTACAGGGCATAAACAATTATATACATTACTCTGTACTTAAGTAGTGATTACATGTCCTTCGGATTACATGGGACTTGTGGTTGGGGTTACCACTTGGCCAGCTCCAAACATAATTAACATGTAATAAGGGTTACTGGGCTTTAGGGTATCACTTCGATTTGCAAAGGGGTTAATAATAAGCATGTAGTTTTATCACACTAGCATGGCACCGGCCATGTACTTACAATGTAGTTACAGAGTAATTACATGGTTATTTTTGCAATGTAAAATAAAGTGTTTCTGATTATTTTATATGTAAAGGATCCCCACTGCCCCCTGCTTTTTGGTATAGCATATACTTCTCCATACACAGACCTCTGCAGAATGCAAATTTAAAACTTGCAGTGAATGAATTTAGCGTTTTATAAGGATGCTGTTGGAAAGACTTGATAATTCACCCCTTTTGTTTTTGAAGAGTTAAAACCTTCTGTTCAAAGGTGATTTAAAACTTGAATGTGATGAATTGTGGCAAGTTAACTTCAAGTTATGTGCAATACCTATTTCAGACTTCTGGAAGATCTTTGCAGTGTAATTCTTTGTTTTTAATTGCAGACATTTAAAAATGTCATTTTCTACTGTTCTAGTGAATCCTCTTTCTTGCTGGTGTTTCTAAAGAAAAGAATCAGAAATCAATCTTTCTACTAATGTAAATTTGAGATTATTTTTAAAAAAAAAAAGGAATAAAAGGTTTTGGTCATTTGCTTTATTTTATTATCTTATTTTAAAGCTACTGTGATAGCATTGTAAGAATTGGGACAATATTGTATTCAACTGTTTTATTTTTTATATTTTTAAATTTTAAAGTATAATTAGTTTTTATAATTTTCATCAGATTTTTTTGTTATATTTTTTGGAAGTGAAACTTTTAGCAAGTGGGTGTCTAGTTTTTACTAATCCCTAATATGTTTGTTTTTGTTTTGCCCCACCCCCCCCCCCCCACCCCCCCCGCCCACCTCCCCCCCCCCCCCCCACAATGTATTGCTCATATTATCAGAAGGAAAAATTATTTAAGTATGTCAGTTAATTGTACTACTTGGCTGAATTTCCATATAGTTTTTACTGTGTATGGGGAGGTTGTAGTATTTATTATAGCATTTTAAATAAGGGTAATTCATTTTTTATTAAAGTCATTTTCACGTTTAAGTTCATATTTTTGTATGTTCTACTCTAAGTTATATAACACAAGTTACTTTTTTTAAAGAGTTCATTTGTTGAAGTGCTAGTGAAAATTAATGTTATTAAATAGTTTGCAAATGACTATTTATACCAGTATGCATATAATTTTTAAATATTTGTAATGTGAGATGTTGAATGAATAAAACTTTTAACTCAACGTTTCTTCTTAACCTTTTTCTTTTAAACTTGATGTAGAAACGGGTTCCTGTGTGGCTGAAGCTCATGGGGCTTGGGAAAGCGCTTGTGATGAAGTGTAGGGGACGTGTGTCTGGCTATGTGATGTGTGAAGTGCTTCAGGCTGAGTTCTCTAGTCCCTATCTGGTTGAAAGGTGGAGTGTGGTGGTGGGAGGGGTGTGTGAGAGAGAGTATAACCAGCCACCTGAGAGGTGCGAGTACCCTGGACACTGCATTGAATTGGTACAAAATCAATGTGCAGTGCTGCAGAAATGGAAAGGGCAATGCCGAGAGGCCCGTAGAACTGTTCTCTGTTCAACTGGACTGTAAGAACAACCCCCTTTACTGCTTGTGTCCAGATGTTGTCTTTAGGGAGTGTTGAATACTGACTGCTCAATTTTGTGAACTGGGTTCATGTTGAGTATTGGCTGGAGATCACGTGTAGCTTTGGAAAAGCCTTTCAGCAGCTTCAACACACCTTTTTTTTGCACACCCTTGAGCACATCAGCCTAGCCCAAGAACTGTAGTTGGATCCCTTGTTTGTACTTAGTGCTCTCTGCATCTGATTCATAGAGTCGCAGATGACAACCAGTGCACAGCTGTGGAATCAAGCTAATTGGGCAGGTGATGTCCTCAATGAGAAGAATACCACTGAGGCCCGTGTGATGCATCTTGTAAGTCTGAAGCCACAGCGTGCAGCTGGGACAAAAAGATAACCAGACTGGGGCCAGGGTAGAGCCAAGCAAGGCATGGACAGACAAAGGATTCTTTTAGTCTGGCATTTTAAAGACCCTTGATGGTGTCAGCCTTTAATTTAAAATACCTAAACTTGAAATGTCAAAGAAGTCTGGTGAAGCTTTATGTATCTGCCCTTTAAGGACTATTCAAATGGAACCATGCATAAAGGATTCCAAGAGTTTTGCATCCCCAGTAGGTAGGAATTCCCCCAGCTTTCTTTGTGTTCTGACTGTGATACAAAGAGATAAACTCCAGTGAAATATAATTGTGATTGGTCTGGAAGCTGCTCTGCTAAATGGCCTGTGAGTTGGCATATGCAGAGGTACCTTGTGAAAAAAAGCTGCAGCCCAAAATGCAGCACTGCAGTAGCAATCAACTCGCTGTACTGAACCCAGCGCTTTGCTGTTGTCCTCTGAGCTGCTATCTCTGAGGGCATCATCTAAGGAATGGTGTTGTAAATGCTAAATGGAGGTTGAGTATCCCTCTTTGCTGAGGGTGCTTCAGATCTTACAAAACTGAGCAAGTATGGGATTAGCTCTGCCACGTGCTCATCACTCATTTCTCACTGGCTTCAGATGATGCAAACTTAGACACTAATGCCTTCAGAAACTTTTTAAACAAGAATGAAAAGTTTTGCTGGCGACTCCCTGCATATACTTCCAAACTCTTAAAATGGCTATTTAAACAGAAAGGGCTGGTATGCTTTGGATCAGAAATCGAGAGGCTGGAGATGCAGTTGCCTGCCCAGTGGATAATGAATTCCTCCGTGCTGGGGTTTGTGCCAGCCAAACAGCACCAGACAGTACTGACCAGTTCTTAGCATGTGACTTGGCTGGTAAGGGGAAGCCTTATCTCTCTGTTCTCTGCTGTTCTCTGCATTTGTATTGTTAGGAAGCAGCCATAGTTGAGCCTCTCCCAATGTGATAACAAGTTCTTGACCTTGTTTTTAAGTGCAAATGGTCTCTTAGAAAGCATGTGCTTATCACTGGTTTATCTGATAGTTTTTTTAACAAGTACAATAGGCTTGAAATTTGGTCCTGTGATATGGGGGGGTCTAAGTCTTTTGATGCCATGGTGGTGAAATTCGTGATGTCCTTGAGAAACAAGGCACTCCCTGGCTGATTTCAATTCCAAATGCTGTAAACTCAGAGGTGTTTATAAGGATACAGCATCTGATTTGCAGTTGGGGATGTGTGTATTCATTCTGAAATTTCCTACGTGAAGACTGCAAAACACCTTGTTGAATGTTTAATAAATGAAATGTTATTACATAGGCAGAGGCTAAAAAATTCAACTCAGTAAGGTGAAATGCCAGAAGTCTGTAGCGTTCAGAACTGAAGTTAATCACTGTTGGTAGTAGTGGACTTAGCTGATTCTGAATCGCTGAGAAGTAACTTTCTAGGAAAGATGATATAACAAATGCCTTTTGGGTTTCACTTTGTCCCGAAACTACAAAGACATGCTACAGGCAGACTCCAGAAGATGGAGGGATGCCTGCAGGGTGAAACTTCAGATTTTCCATAGTACATGAATATCAACTGTTTTCTTTCAGCACAAACTGCTTGTGGAGCACAGCCACCAGCTTTCTCTTGGGTGCTACTTTGACTAAATGAACTGCTACATTCCACATCAGTGAAGAAACGGTCTTAAGTGGGGATGGATAACCCATCTCATACGGATTTGAAGGCTAAGGTATATTTTAAAAGACAATCTCTTAGCTGTCAAGACGTTGTTGGACAGTTTTTACTGTTTGTCCTGATTCTCCAGCTGCCATTTACTCTGTGCTATGAAAAGCCCACTCAGCCACAATCCAAAATACACTTTTGCCTGCCTGCAGGAAATCTAAGACAAGTAATAGCCTCAGGATAGATGAGGAGAAAACACTGACATCTCTTCCTCTGTATAAAATAAGCTGATTCAGTCTGTCAGGATGAAAAAAAAAAGAGAGCCTTTGGATAAGAATATACTCACAGCTGTCTTTGCAGTACCAGAAATTGAAGGGGGTGTGGGGGGGCTGAGTTGGTGCTCTACACACATCACCGAGCTCCCCACTGAAGATGGGGAGAAAGTTTCTGGAACTTGATGCTCTGATGAATGTTACCAGACACTGTCTGTTTCCAGGACACAGGAACTGTCACTTGCTGTCTTTTTCTAGGGCTTCTCAGAGAGACAATTTAATACTAAATGGTAATTTGTTTGAATGTATCACTAAGGGAATCTTCATCGGTCACCTTGTTTATGGACCTTGGGAGACCACAGTGTGCTACTATTCTGCTGAGATTCCTTCACAAAATTTACTAGTAAAAAGCTCTCAGGCTTCCTTGTATATATAAAACAAACAGATAAGGTTTATGTTTTTCTTTCTGAAATGTAATTTCAGTGAGTCATGAAAGCTGAGATTAAATCACCCGAACACAGCGCAGGTAAAGGGTCACTGAGAACATGGTTTTGGTTTTGCATTAAGGTTTCAAACCGTCTTTAGTTTTATCATGGCTATGTGGCTTTTTTTTCTTCATTCCTAAACTGTCTGGCAGGGTGAGTCGCTGTGCTTTTTGTGTGAAGGAAAAGCATTGATTTCACTTAAATGGCAGACTGATGGTGTCAGTGCAGTTGACACACACTGTGTGCCTTGGTAACTCTTCACACGCTTTTGTAATCTGTGGAAGGGTCACAATTCACACACAGAGCAATCCATTAAAAAGAAAAAAAAAAAATAGAAAGTCTCCACCAACCTCCTCCAGCCCAGAAAATGTTTGCTCAATCTAAATCACCATCTCGCTCTGCTGCTGACTCATGAACCAGGATCAGTTTGCTTAGTGATTGTTGCTGCCTCGCTGGGCATGTGAAAGCATGAAGTTGTCTAGTTAGCAAAGTGTCATTTTTCAAGACAGTGCTTGTCGCTTTGAGCACGTGGGGGGTGGGGTGGGGGGAGGGTACATTCATGCCAAGTGTTTCTGAATTTTCTTTCAGTGAGATAAATGCCATTTCTTAGGTTTTTGAGGAACATTCTCACTGTAAGCAGCAGACAGTAGCCCCCAGCTTTGCTTCAGCAGGCCAGCTGTTCCCAGACAGATGTTGCTCTGTACACACTGGCAGAATCAACTCAGCTCTTCAGTCAGTGGCAAGAAAATTTGCTCGAGCGTTGCTTTTACAGGGGGATGCCTTTGGAGGAATGTGATGGCAGAACAAAGCAGTGACTGCTTCAATTTTCTCTGCAGAGCTAGCAGTGCTTGGAGACAGAAGCCCTGCTCTGTTCCTTTTCTGGCAGCAGCCTTACATCTCTGGGGGTTGGGAGGGAATGAATGTTCAGTATCTGGAACCGTTCCGTGAAGAGCCTAATACCATTACAAAGTGGACTTACTGCTGAGGAATAAGTATGTTTAGTGGTATTTATACTGTAGTTAAAGAATACTGTCTCTCATATATATATATATATATATATATGTATATGTATGTATACACACATATGTAGACAGATGTACTGGTGATTACATTTGCCTGCAGGCACACTTTGGCCTGAGATCATGTTAGATTTCAGAAGAGAGGCAAAGAAAGCCTAAGCTTTCTGTGCTTAGACAGATGGTCTTGAGACCATTACTACTGAATCTGAGGGTAATTTAGTGATTTTTGCTTTTTGTATCTTGTACTGAATTCTAGGATGTGAGAGAAGAGTATCTGGAGGTGTATTATAGGTAGGACTGAACTTCTTCATCTGTGTGTTCACATAGAGTCTAACTGCATGCACTCTGGAATAGCAGCAGTAACATTTCATATAGTAGTCCCTGCAGCCTAAAGTTTGGTTAAAGGTTTACTGTATCTGATTTGGAAACAAAGGATGTCATCATTAAATACCAGTAACTCACACATTCATGTGCAGAAGTGAAATCAAAGACAATTTAAGTCCTTGCCTGCCTTCTGTGGTATCCACGTGACTCTTAAGTCCTTCCTGGAAATAAGGATGTTTAATTCTGCTGTATTCTTCAGCACTGATTTTGCCTTTTTGAGTTTCCTCTGTAGTTTTATTTCAGATGGCAGCCTATATCTAAATGCTGTAACACAGAATTCTTCTATGCCAGGGGTTTCAGTCTCGTCGATTTGGATTTTGATTATAAAGTCAGTGCATCTTCTCAGTGATTGGAAAGCCTCTCAAGGGAAAGCTCAGACTTTTATGTAACAAACTTAGTTTATAGCCTGCTAAATATTTTTATGCACAGCATGGAGAAATGGGGAAATATGTCTCTCCTTACGACTGGTGCAGATGAAGCGATTCCCACATGCGTGGTTTGCAAAGCAATCTGAGATCTGCAGGTTCATTAATATGAAATGCAGGTGTGTTAAAATGGCAGCTGGCCATTTTATCTCTCTGCTGCACTGTGTTATTGCTTACATAATTAACTGTGAGATCCGTTGTAAATTATGAAATCTTACAAGTAAGCAAAAGCTGAAGGCGTAATGCATCGCTTGGATTTACGAGAAGTGGTGAGTTTTGTTTTCATAACGATTCTGAGTTACACTAATAAATGGTCCCCTGTGTATCCTGTAAAGTAACCACATTCGAATAAAATACCCTACTCCTGTGACTCTTACTAAATATTCTGTGAAAACAAAAGAGATACAGTAATTGTTTGTGCTGCTGCTGAGGGTATAATTAACCAGGTTTGACTGTAGCTCTTGTCAGAATTAGCATAATTTTCACGTAAAGATCCCCGTTAATGGTTGTTACGATTCGTATTTCAGATGTAGTCACAGTTTGCAGTGGATCAAGATAATGTAATGTTTAATAAGCAACCTGCCTTGCCTGAATTATGTTGAATCACGTGAGTACTTTGTTTAACTCCACTGCAAAGAAGCCTCATAGAAAAACAAATCTCCAGCAGCAGGAGGAGTTTCCTTTTTGCAGGGGATCACAAGATGTGCATGCAGCGATGTCCCATCTGCTCCTTCCTTCCTCCCCTCTCCTTGGCACAAGCTGTAGGCTTGCTACCACCTTTATGCTAAAAACGACAGTCAAGGTCAATAGATGATGATGATGATGATGATGCGCACTTGGCCAAAGTAAAACTGAAACAATAGACTTCAGGAAACAATGTAAGTTCTGAGCTGGAGAAGCTTGACATTTGAATACAAAACAAACAGCGTGATGAGGTGCAGGCTGAAAGCTGAATCTGCTCTATTTTTAACTAGGCAGTTGAAGATGTGGTGGAGAGCTGAGATGTTTGTTCAAAGTGATAAATACAGAGCAAGTGGCTAGCTGGCAGGTCACACATGTAGAAAGGAAGGAGGAACAACAGCAGACAGCTGAATTTTCCAGTTCTGCAGATTGCTCAGATTTCAGATGGCATTGATGTTGGTTTTCAGTAGCAATAGATCCTGAAAGGAATCTGACCTGCACTTATGTTTGAAATCAAAGTCCTGGGAATGTGCTGTTAGGAGAAGTGGCCCAAACATGCCTCAGAAGGCATATGAATTTTAGTAGGGTGGAGGCATATTCCACAAGTATAGATGCTGAGAAAACCACTGCTTTGGCAGCCCTGATACTCTGGTGGGGCCATAGGAGGGGAGCAGCTCACCACTTGGCAAAGGGGACTCCTGATCAGGAAGCCCCAGCAGTGTTTGTGCACAATGCAAAGACAGTCACAGAATGAAAACAGGTGCTGTTTAGATTTATGTTTGTGTGCTCAGGGTTGTTTTATGGTGTGGACCCAAGAGAGCCTTTGGTATTTCAGCAAATGGGGGAGTGCTTCCTTGACCAGGGCTTTGTTGCTAATGGGCATGATGCAGTTTGCGCTCCAAAATCAGTTTTTAAAAAAGCTATTTAGTTGCCTTTGTCTGAGTCTAATACACCCATATTGAATTTGCTGGCTGCTACCTCCCTAGGTCAATTTGTCAGCTCGGGTCTTTGCAGAGGTGGAGAGAGTGTTCAGGGCTTATTTATTTTTGAGATCACAGTTGATTTCGAGGCTACTGACTCGGTAGCTGTATCATATTTGTGACCTCTTTTTTAGCCTGTAGACTTTGGTGCCTGCAGCAGATGCCCTTTTATCATTGGGAAATAGCAAATTACTTTGGCAAACCGTCAGGCTGTGCCTCTGGAAGTTGTTTTCAACTGCATACATGCAAAATGCCTTTTTGTTGTTGTTTTTGGCAGTGTATAAACTAGCTGGAAATCCTGGGACTGCTCAGCCGAAGAGTGCTGTGGGTTTTCCCCCTGCCCTGAGCTCCCTTGTCTCCCTGGCAGGTGGCCCCGGAGCGGGAGGGCGACCGGTTCGGTAGGTAAGGTCGCCACCTCGTGGGGTCCGTCTGCACAGCACCCTGTCCTGCCAGGTACCCGGACAGCAGCTTGGGGACGCGGCGGGGACAGCGGCCTGGGGACTCTCTGCTTCCTCAAAGGCCGGGGAGAGACCCCAGTTTGCTTCGTGGGCTATTCAGATCCATTCTTAAGGGTGCTGGATTGTCAGCACCATTCATATTGCTGGTGCTGCTACAACCATTAGGAAAAGTTTTCATAGAATTCATTCTTTCTAATTCATAACACATTCCCTCCCCCGAGCAGCTAAATGCCAGAGTTTCATCTCAAAAGGGCTTGTGCTCTTAAGTGGTTTGAGGAATCCCGTAGGCCATATCTGATAAATCCGCTGCTGCAGCGGATGGAGATGTCCATGGAGCTCCTTCTTGGGAAAGTCTCCCAACTGTGAAGGGTGTCCTCATGGTGCCACAACACGTGCACATGTGACTGCTGTTGCTTCAAAGGACAAAATGAAAACAGGTATTTAATGTTTCATCAATGTTGTTCAGCTGCTGGCTGAAGCCACCTGCCCATGCACCAGCAGGTAAGAGGTGTAGAGTGTCCCAACCTGAGATGCTCCTTGTTCCTGAAGTCCCCTGTATTACTTAATAAGTTGCATGAAATATATCAATATATAATGAGAGAAATTGAGAGATGAGGGGAGCAAACCTTATGAGGTTCATTAACAAGTGCAAGTGCAGAGTCCTGCACCTGAGGAGGAACAACTCCATGCACCAGTGCAGGCTGGGGATTGACCTGCTGGAGAGCAGCTCTGCAGAGAGGGACCTGGGAGTTCTGGTGGACAGCCAATGGCATCCCAGGGTGCATCAAGAAGAGTGTGGCCAGCAGGTTAAGGGAAGTTCTCTTCCCCCTCTGCCCTGGTAAGGCCTTGTCTGGAGTATTTTGTGTGTCCAGTTCTGGGCTCTCCAGTTAAAGAGAGATAGGGAACTGCTAGAGAAAGCCCAGCAGCAGGCTACCAAGATGATGAGGAGACTTGGACTGTATAGCCTGGGGAAGAGAAGACTGAGGGTGAACCTTATCAATGCCTATAAATACCTAAAGAGTGGATATTGAGAGGATGGAGACAGTCTTTCTTCTGTAGTGCCCAGTGACAGGACAAGGAGTAATGGGCACAAGCTGGGACACAAGAAGTTCCACTTGAGCATGAAAAGAAACTTCTTTGCTGTGAAGGTGAGAGAGCCCTGGTACAGGCTGCCCAGGGAGGGTGTGGAGTCTCCCTCTCTGGAGGTTTCTAAAACCTGCCTGGATGTGTTCCTGTGCGATCTGATGGAGGGGAACCTGCTTTAGCAGGAGTTTGAACTGGATGATTTCTGGAGGTCCCTTCCAACCCCTGCCATTCTGGGAGATTCTGTGAAGGAGAGAGAAAGGGAAACCAGGCCTGTGCCTGTTTTGCACTAGGCTCATTGTTCCTTCCCACTCAATAAACAGTGATTTATCTCTTTTTTTTGCCAACCAGCTGTGACACCACAATGGAACAAGAGCAATCAGACAGGATGCAACAGGTGAGGTGCTGCCCTGGACCAGAGGATGGGACTGCTGGCACTGTGCAACCCGCAGCACAGCAGCTAGGCCTGTGTCGCCCTCTCCCCTCAGCACCTCAGCACCTCAGCCCCCCTCAGCTCCCGCTCCCCTCAGCTCCCGCCCCCCTCAGCTCCCGCTCCCCTGAGCTCCCGCTCCCCTCCGCTCCCGCTCCCCTCAGCGCCCGCTCCCCTCAGCTCCCGCCCCCCTCAGCTCCCGCTCCCCTGAGCTCCCGCTCCCCTCCGCTCCCGCTCCCCTCAGCGCCCGCTCCCCTCAGCTCCCGCCCCCCTCAGCTCCCGCTCCCCTGAGCTCCCGCTCCCCTCCGCTCCCGCTCCCCTCAGCGCCCGCTCCCCTCAGCTCCCGCCCCCCTCAGCTCCCGCTCCCCTGAGCTCCCGCTCCCCTCCGCTCCCGCTCCCCTCAGCGCCCGCTCCCCTCAGCTCCCGCCCCCCTCAGCTCCCGCTCCCCTGAGCTCCCGCTCCCCTCCGCTCCCGCTCCCCTCAGCGCCCGCTCCCCTCAGCTCCCGCCCCCCTCAGCTCCCGCTCCCCTGAGCTCCCGCTCCCCTCCGCTCCCGCTCCCCTCAGCGCCCGCTCCCCTCAGCTCCCGCCCCCCTCAGCTCCCGCTCCCCTGAGCTCCCGCTCCCCTCCGCTCCCGCTCCCCTCAGCGCCCGCTCCCCTCAGCTCCCGCCCCCCTCAGCTCCCGCTCCCCTGAGCTCCCGCTCCCCTCCGCTCCCGCTCCCCTCAGCGCCCGCTCCCCTCAGCTCCCGCCCCCCTCAGCTCCCGCTCCCCTGAGCTCCCGCTCCCCTCCGCTCCCGCTCCCCTCAGCGCCCGCTCCCCTCAGCTCCCGCCCCCCTCAGCTCCCGCTCCCCTGAGCTCCCGCTCCCCTCCGCTCCCGCTCCCCTCAGCGCCCGCTCCCCTCAGCTCCCGCCCCCCTCAGCTCCCGCTCCCCTGAGCTCCCGCTCCCCTCCGCTCCCGCTCCCCTCAGCGCCCGCTCCCCTCAGCTCCCGCCCCCCTCAGCTCCCGCTCCCCTGAGCTCCCGCTCCCCTCCGCTCCCGCTCCCCTCAGCGCCTCAGTACCCGTTCCCCTCAGCCTCAGCCCATCCAGCCACAGATGGAGCCACGCCGCAGCCAGCGCGGGCCACGTGTGCCTCTCGTGTATGTCAACAGCTTCGGCTCCCACCGCTGTGGCTCCATCATCCGCTATGGCGGGGACTTCTGGCAGCCTGAGGCGGGCCGGGCTGCGCCCGCGCTACCCCAGCCGAGCCCCATGGAGAAGGGCAGGAGGCGGAGGGCCAAGGACAGTCCCGAGCCGTGTGCCAGCAGCAGTGTGCAGGCGGTGGGGAGGAGCTGTGGCAGGGTGAAGCCCCGCAGCCGCCATCATGGTACGTGCTGCTGCATGTGGGGCCCCCAGAGCATGGGGCTGACCCCTCGCCACGTCCTCTTTTGTTGGGAGGCTGTTTCTCTCTCAAAAGCTTTGCCCAAACTGAAGAGTGAAGGTGACACAACTGTTTTTTTCTTAATGTGCCTGGTACTCTCAGACTGAGCATTTTGGCAGGAGGCGGAACACTGTGTTACATTTTTCACTCAATATTTTTGTCTCAGACTCAAGCTGTTGAGCTACAACATCTCCATCCTGCAAGGTCAAGCAGCTGTCTGCAGCACAGCCTTTGCTGCTCTTTTCCTGTGACAGAGATAAAGCGAAAAAAAAAAAAGCTCTGTGCAACAGGGCTGCTCTGGGACTTCTGTGTTGCTTCTGCCTCTTCTGAGAGATTCTCACCTAACCAGAGAGGCACTGGGCTGCTGGCTTTCTTGTTGCTGTGACAGCTCAAAGATGCTTCTTAATTTTCTTGGGGTTTTTTGGTGTGTGTCTGGGACCAAAGAAAGCTGGGATGGGCATGGGTGTGGTTGCCTTCTTTTTCATAAAAGCAGACAAAAAGGGTTAGGCGCTTTCCCACTGGTTGTGATCTGTTATGAAACATAGTTCAGCTGCACAGGATGAAAAGGATTGAAAATGAGGAGAGCATGATCTGGCTTCTGGAGAAGAAGCTGGGGTGTGAACTGGAAATGATGGGTGACACAGATAGAGGGGTCTGGAATTTTGCTAACTTGTTGCTCTTGAGATGTTTTAAATTTTTTCCTCCTCTTAAAAGCCATTTTTCCAAATGTGCCAAAGTGAAATGTTATATTGGTTTGTGATTAAAAGCACTGGTTCTGTCTGATTATCATCCAAGTGATGTAAACCGGTGGCTCGTGACTATCAGTAACTCAAAGCCTTTGTCCCTTGCTGTGGCTGCCTTGAGTATGTGGTGTGGGGCTGGGGTGGCCTAGAGAGTGCTAGTTTGCCTACTGTACCAAGGGAAGAGCCTGCAGCTGTGACTCCATTCAGCATCTTCACATGGATCACTCTTTTCCTCAGCCATGCCTGCTCAGCAGCCCAGCAGCTCCGCAAAAAGCCACTGTCCTCATCCCTCTGGGAACTCACCTGAGTTCTTCCTCTGTGTGGCTATGCATGTCTTGAGTCCTTGAGATCAACCCCGCTCTTCTTGCTTTTTTTTTTTTTTTAGTGCTAGCAGAAGTGATTTGTCCACTTTATTGTCTCTGTCTGCTCACCTCCTCTTTAAGCTCAGACAGAGTTTTAGTAGCTACCATAGCAAAGGAAAAAGGGGGAATGAAAAGCTAGTTTATACTGCCCAGAAGTATGTTGTCTTAATTTTTGGTTTTGAAGTTTGTTTTGTGGAATTTGAGAGATATCCACTAGCCTCATGGTTATAATGGAGAAAATAAGCAAAGTGATAGCACAATATAAGGACTGAGAGATCCTGTAATCTATTGGGACCAGAAGTAAGTCTTGCTACAGAACATCAAAAGGGAACATCAACAACTTCCTCAGGAATATATTGTAAACATTTGGAGCAGGTTTTCTAAACTCTCTTCCTAGGTGACCTTCAAGAGGCTAAGGCCGACGTCTTTGACTTTCCCTTCCCTTCAAGAAATGTTGATAAAGTAATCCAACGAAAGAAGCAAAAGGTATAAAATGTGGGAGCTGAATTAGCTGCCTTTGCATTTGAGAAAACCTCTTCCTGCTTGTTCTATGTGAGAGTATGAGGGAGATTAAAAGGTTGAATTGGTAGTCTGTTATTGAAAACCTTACTCAAAGAAAATAAAAGTGGTATTTCCCCCCTCCCTCTGGAGGCTTTAAAATTCTGGCTCTCATTCAATAAAGCACTTAAGTGTGTGCTTACCTTGAAAAATGAGAGCATGCATTTGACTTAAAGCTTGTACTGAAATGCTTTGCTGGATTGGGGCCAGTGTGCTGCACACCTTGCTGGGTGAAACCCAACAGGGAAAAGCTCTGCAGCTTCTCTTCCACTTTTGTATGGAGCAAAGAAATCCCACAGGTTACAACAAAAAGTGAAGGCAAGAAACAGAGGTATTAACACCGTACTAGAAGCAGCACAAAATGACTATTTCACAAATGTATTTCTGTTCCTGTTGGGTGGTTCAACAAATGCTTGAAATTTTAAAAGGCACATTTATTAAAACAGTAACCCATTATGAGATTTTGTAATGTGTGAAGTACAAGTAATCAGCTAGACTATAACACAGTAATGTCACAGATACTTGATTTAAAACTGGCAAAATACTAATGACTTCAAAGGAACTGCTAATAACAGACTATGATATTGCTCTGCTAGTACATTAAATAGTATTCAGAAAGAATGAGGAATATGTAGTATGTTTTAGCAATAAATGTCCATGAGAAAGGAATTATCTTTAGATTTAGACTAGTTTCACAGATGGGGTCCAGCAGAAGTCGTAACGTTAGGATGTTAACAGCCATTGATGTGTTAGGCTGCCTCTCTGTCTCAATGCCTTTGTCAACAGTTCCAATTTAAGATTTTCCGTGCATGAGTTTGAAACGTGCCTACTATAGATGGAGCTTTTTGCCTCTAAAATAAAGGTCATCAATATCTATAGAACAGATTAAATAAAGGTCACCATTACCTATAGAACAGATTAATGTGGATTTGATATGAAATAGGCAAGGTTGTTGCTATTCTAGAATCTGAGCTTGAGGTTTGAATTATGCTGCTGTTGAGTGANTATATATATATATATATATTCCCTCCTCCACATCTCCCCTTCCCAGTCCTGATAAAAACCCAAGTTGGACTTCAGTCATACTGGAGAATTCAAAGTTTTTCCTTAGAGATGTTTTAATGCAAACTTCTTCTATGCTTCACTGAGACAGTTCAATTGTATCTTTCAGTCCAAAGTCTGGCTTAAAGTCTCGAAAGTAATTTCAAAAATGCTTGAAGAAAATGAAAAGTTCAGAAGTCGACTCCTGACTTGCAGTCAGTTTAATGGAGCAGGTAGGTAACAAGCTGATAATGTTTGATTTCACTACAGAAAACAAATTATTCATGCTAGTGCTTTGACTTAAGGTTTAAGATCCATTCCGATGTTTCTTTTGGGTAGTAGCTTTTACAACTTACAAATTATGGAACAGATTACATACTTTAGACACTTCTGGCCACAACTGAAAATCCCTTGTGTTTCATGGAGGGTCTTGTATGGATTAATGCAGAGGAAGGATGGCAGACTGTTTGCTGCAGTCTAACTTTCAAGACATGAGCATAGACTATCTGCAGGGCTTTTTTGAACACGTGAGATATGTAATGAAACTACTATTCACAGATTGGTCTAAGGCAGTAATTGTGTGAATAATGATTTCTTTTTTCACATGGGAAAACAACGGTTGGTTTCATCCAGACAATAAATAAATAAGATGCTCCCCAAAGGTAGCTGTAACACCATGTAACAAAACCATCTAACATGTTCTCACACTGTGCCCTGAATACAGCTGTTTCATTACTGGAAAATGACTCAGGAATTCAAAGCGATGCTCTGCATCCAGCCAAGTTCAATTAGAGACATTGTAGTTGCAACAGAATTTAAGATAACACAGTGTATGCTTACAAATGTAATTGGAATTTCTGGCCTCACAGTCTGATGAGTTTTTTGGGAATAAGTGTACACTAATCTGTGAGGAGTAATCAGGCAAGTTAAAAATGGTGTATTCAAGCACAGTACTTCTGCTTAGCTTACACTTGTACTGATGGAAGTCTTCCACATGTAGGTCCGTTAGGGTGTGTACCAGAATATGTGCCCATTGTTGCCAATGTCTTATTTTTGTGATGTTGTCAGTTGCACGCTGATTACATTTCCATATGTGTGACAACAAAATACCCCCAAAATTTTCTTTCTGAGAACAAAAGAAGAACAATCCTGTTCAGCACAGAAATCACTCTGCCCCAATGCATGTCCCCTGTGACCTGCAGTGGATGTTTTTAGGATAGTAGAAGAGATTCCACAGTATGCTCCAACAACATATTCCACAATTGTTCTGCAAATATTCTTCATTATGTGGAAAAGGACTTTTTCTGTTTGCTTTACAACCAATTCCTGATTAATTGTGGTATTATGAGATTAATTCTGTATTATGAGATGCTGGGTATTAATTCTGTGCTATTGATATTCTTTCTAGAATCATAGAATTGTTTTGGTTGGAACAGACCTTTAAGATCATTGAGTGCAACCACTAAACTACATTGCCAAGTCCACCACTAAACCATGTCCAATCACTAAACCATATCTTAAACTAGATACCAGTCAAGATTCCATTGGCCACTTGTCATATTCCTGTGCTGAGAAGTTGCAGTCTGCTAAATCTGTCCTCACATGGAAAACTTCCTGGCTCTGATAATCCTTAGTATCTTGTCTTTGCCATGACTTAGAATGTTATCTGCTTCTCTATGTGCTGTGTTGTTCATCCATATTATTGCTATGTCTTTGCAGTAATGAGAGAGTGCAATTATTTACAACTCTAACATTATATCTGACTCATGCCTGCCTAAGTATCTGTGGTATATGGGAATTCCACAGGACTGGCCGTGAGTACCTTCCATCCTGCACTCCCCTATTCCTGCAGGTCAGGAGGGAGTTGGTGGAGGGGGTATGTGTCCTTCACAGAATCACAGCCTCTCCCAGAACAGTGGGGTTGGAAGAGACCTCTAGAGATCATCGAGTTCAATCTCCTGCTAAAATAAGTCCCCGAGGAACACAGGAACACATCCAGGCAGGTTTGGAGACCTCCACACCCTCCCTGGGCAGCCTGTGCCAGGGCTCTCTTGCCTTCACAGTGAAGAAGTTTCTTTTCATGTTCAAGTGGAACTTCTTGTGTCCCAGCTTGTGCCCATTACTCCTTGTTCTGTCACTGGGCACCACAGAGAAAAGACTGGGCCCATCCTCTCAACATCCACTCTTTAGGTATTTATAGACATTGATAAGGTTCCCCCTCAGTCTTCTCTTCCCCAGGCTCAACAGCCCCAGGTCTCGCAGTCTTTCATTGTCTGAGAGATGCTCCAGTCCCCTCATCATCTTGGTGGCCCTGCACTGGGCTATGTCCAGCAGCTCCTTGTCTCTCTGTAGTTGAGGAGCCCAGAACTGGACACAGTACTCTAGATGTGGCCTCACCAGGACAGAGAGGGAGGAGAACCTCCCTGAACCTGCTGGCCACACTTTTCTTGATGCACCCCAGGATGTACTCACCCACCAACCCCCCTCTCCCTCCACTCCCAACACTTGCTCTGTCCTTAATTGTAATCATACCTCATTTTTCAGGAGCTTTAATTGAGAATCTACCATTAAGCTCTATTTAGGTAAAAAACCACAAATTCTAATACCTTCTTTCTAAATACCAGATTTTACACAGCGTCAAATCAGAGAGCTAAGTCTCCTATTGATCTGAATTTTTCATTAAAGAAGATTAAAAACGAATAATTCTATAGGACATTTAGATATGGATCAACAAATCTGAATAAAATGGGCTCTTTTTTTTTTTTTTTTTTTTTTGTTTACCAGATGAATAAAGCTACAAAATTAATGCTGCATTTTATTGCCACTATAAATAGTTTTCGTGAGAGAATAAAAAATTTACTTGATTTCCAAAGCCATCTATTTAATCCTTGGAATGTTGTGACTTAGATTCAGTGTGACTGAAAATGATGATGTGCCTTCAAATAATATTCTCCCACAGGCAATGATATGAAACAAAGTGCACAGAATGAAGCATCCTGCCTGGACAGGGTATGTATGTAGTCCATTAATTGCCAAGCCAATTTAAATGTTAAACAAAATAATCCCGTAAAAAAGAGGCACGGCTACTGTTGAATGCTTTTAATAAGTTCAGGTTGTATACTCCAGTATTACTGACACTGGGCTCAAGTGATTTTCAAGATTTCAGTCATTTTTGGGAAGCAGAACAGCTCTGTCTCAACTGGGAGGCAGATTTTGCCTTTTTATGAAGTCGAATCCTTCTGTGATGATCTAAAGTAAAACCTGAACAGAGTCTTTATTTCTCACACTTTATATCTGACTTTTTTTTAGGTAAAAGGGAATGTGCCACTTCACTTTTAACATCTTTTTTTCTTTTTCTCTTAGGAGAAGTCTGTGTTTGGCTGGATGGAGCAAGAAAATGAGATTCAATCCAAAAGGAAATTGAAAAAGTAGTATAAGTTTCTATTTTGATCTAGTTCTTTCCGAAGATGGTGGCAAGGCTGACAGTGATTTCAGTGAACACAAGCTCTCTGTTGTTTGTTTGGCGTGTGTACTTCTGCTAAGAGGTTTAGTTTCACAGTGGCTTAAATAGTTCTGTTGCAAGGTATTTATTTCAAGTCATTAAGTCTAGTGTTTCACTTAGCTGTTATTTTTCTGAAGCTTTTTAATGAGCACAATATTGTGACAGGTTGCTTGCACAAGAATAGAGAGACACACTTAGTGTTGACTCTGTATTTATATCTGCTTCTTTTTTTGTAGCTTGTCAGAATCGTAAGCAAACACAAGCTCAGCAAGGCAGAACTCCACACAAGATATAAAGAAACACTTCTTTTTCTTCCTGGTTTGAATAAATTTGACTTTATTATATTAAAACAATTCACCATTACCCCCTGTTCACTCATCCATTTATACATGAATCTCAGCAAGTATTTTGAATACGAAGCCAGGTGAATGTTTCCTGCCTTGCTGTTCGTAGTGAAGCACATAATGATATCATCATAATCAGAAGATATTGTTTATGTAGCTGACTTCGGGAACACGGTATAATTTTCTTCTGTTATGTAGTTTCATGCTTGAACTCTTGATTGTCTGTTAAACCCTTTTAAACTAGCAAATTGTGTAAATGGAACATGAAGACTGCACAAAGATACTATGTGTTTGGATTTCATCTCTGTAGATAAAACATTCACCTGTCACAATTAGATGTCTTTGGTTTCAATAAAAGGATTGTTTTCTCCTTGTGTCATGTCTTAGTGTTTGCAGATAAAATTACTGGAATGTCAGAGCGTTGGGCTTTAATAATATGTCAGTGAGTATATCATCAAGCAGCAAAGCATTTGGAAGGGCTTAATCTCTGTTTTTGTAATAGTAAAACTGCAAGTCTAGAACTGGAATGTGCCTGTTTGATGGCAGCTCTGGTATCAAGGTTCTTTTCTGATTTGTGGTTGAGTAATATTCTGATTTTACTTAAAATAGTTGACATTTCAGCATGGAAAAGGAAGTGAGAAGGCAAAGTATTCAATCAAGATGTGATCATTTTTCTGGCAGAGCAAAAATGTCATAGCTCTTTGGTATTTTCAAAATACTTGTTTGCAGTCACACGTATGTTTAATTTGGTTTTGGCGCTAAATAGGGTGATCTGCCTGTTCCCACAATCCCATCAATGAAATGCTTGCATGGGGAGTATTTAGTTTATAATCCTGGACTGTAAATTGTAGAGTTGTTGCTCTAGTGTTTCTTTTCTTGTAAGCTACAGCTGCAGTTGGTACCTTCACTGGCACAGACTTAAGGAAGCCTGGAAACAAAGCTTTTCTTCCAGGTGTTTAATTGCTACTTTTACAGGATAGATGAGATGCATTAACCTAAATATCTAAATGAAATTCAGCCAACTCATTAAGATTCTTTGGATAAACAGAGACCTTTGTCTGTGGGACTATGCTAAATCATTTTAAAAGGAAGAAATTATAAAAGATAAATGTGGCCTTGGATCATCCCTATCCATTTACCTCTTGCATTCTGAGAAGCCTGCACAGGTTGGTTGTCGATGGCTGCCAGGGTGTTTCACCTGCTTTGCTGCAACCACTCTCTGTGTGGCAACCACCAGAAGGTGCAAGGGAAGACTCAGGCCCTCTAAACCAGATTTGATCTATTATGGTACATGTGTGGGAATGGAGGAGTGCCAGCTTCCCCTTTGTGTGTTCAGGGACTAGAGAGGTGTGACAGTCTATCCTGGCACTGCCCAGCTTCAGCAGCTTTGCCAGATTCCACGGGGATTCAGAGTAGCCTGAATTTAGGTGCTGTGCTGTGCTTCTCTGCTCTCATACAGGTGTGATTTGAGAGGAGGGACTATGCAGCATCAACCTTGCCATATGGTTTTATGCTTGTTAACATCCTGCTAATTAACAGAAAGAAGTAACTGCTGCCTCCCTGATTAATCCCAGCAAATATCTCTACTTGCCTGCTTGTCTTAGGCGTTGTCCAACCTGCCTCTGTTCTGCTTGTGCCTCACTTCCAGCTCACTCCAGGATGCAGTTTGTGTCCAGAGCAGAGGCTGGTGAGCAGCTGGGCTTCCTTAACCTGCAACATGTGTGAAACCACAAGTAAGAGCCAGCAGCCTCTTCCCCAGAAACCCTGTGGTGGTAATGGTATAATTACTTGATTGCAATCTACTAATAGAAAAGAACTTCTAGTTGGCAGTACTTTGAAAGAGTTCATAAAATTCAGATCATTCTGGTCCAGAACGGCCAATGCAATGGAGCAAAAGGTATATACTGATTCAAGTTCAGTTTCTAACTCTTTGGGTGACGAAGTTTAGCTTTCTACTGTAGTGGCCAGATTTCAAAGGTGCTGTTGTGAGCAAGGGTAGGTAGAACAGTTAAACTGCTGAAAAAAAGAGTCTGGAGAGGGACCTGACTCAAGGTATACAAACCAGACCAGCTGACAAAGACACCATCACCCATCTGCTCAGACCCTCGTAGCAATGCATCCTTTTGTTAAACTCATATGACCATTTAAGTGTAAATGGCAGAAAAGGAATTGTAGTGTTGCATTAAAAGATGCTTACCTGATGCAATTGAGTAATGTGTTCAACAAGAAAAAGAAAGGCTTGTTTAATACAAGGAAAAAGAACTTATTTAAACCCTTTTTGATAACAGAATCACAAATAATAAGGAAATCTCAGGGCACTAGATCATATATTTGAAAATCAGAAAATCCTCCTCTGAACTCCTTCATTGTCACTGCAGAGCCAAAAGCAGAGGTCGTAATGTCATGCTGTGGTTCCTGGCAAGCAGTGGTGATCTTTCTCATTCTTCAAAATGCATATCAGTTACCTGAAGTTTTTAATAACAAATCTCATTTGGAGTGTGAACTGAAGCAGAGTGCGAATAGAGAGGCCATGCTTTGTCTTTGCTGTGTCTTGTTCTCAATACATAATTCACCTTTCTACGTAGAACAAAACCTCTAGCTTGTTCTAAAAGTTCCAGATCTTTTCCTCTCAGCCCTGTGGAGAGTTTCCAAGAGATCTGAGGAGGTACCTTGCGGTGTAGAGGTGGGAGGGAGCAGCCAGGGCACACAGAGTAGCTAAAGGCGTTGCTGCTGAATTCTTGTAATCTGTAAATAACAGTGTCAGCCACATGTCTGAGAATCTTAAAGTTGGTCTGAGTAAGTGTTCTTTTGTATTGTGTTTCACACATAGAAATATCTCTATATGAAGGTAAACCATGGAGGGTAAGGCCTTTGTTTTTTATATTGCTGTTCTGTGCTAGTTAGAGATTTATTGGTAAAACAAAGCTTGGCTGGAAATAGTACATCTGCTGGGCCTGAAATATTGTTGCTTGAAGTTATCCCATTTGATAAGTTCTTGCCAAATTGAGCTCCCCTTGTTCCTGGAGCACTTCTTGGCAAGTCAGCCCATGCTGTGCAGCCTCCTCTGTTCAAGGGCACCCAGGACTGACTGTCCAGAGCCTGGGGGCTTGAAACTCCAGCCGGTGGTCTTGAGCTACCACTGCCAATCTGCTGTAAAGCCAAAAGCAAGAAAATCCTGGGAGCTGGAACTCCACTTTGATTTCCATGTCTGGAAGTGCTAAGAATCTTGGCTGAAGCAGAACTGCCAGAGCTCCTGCACTCCCTGATGTGGAGCTTTAACTTTGGGCAGGCTTCCCAGGGTATCCTCAGCATCAAGGCTGCACTGGAGCCAGAGGGGCTCAGGAGCTCCCACAGCTACTGTGTGGAGCTGGCGTTCACAGGTGCTGCTGCTATTGCCAGAGAACACGTCACAGATCAGCTGGGGGCTTGGTAACTTGGGAATCATGCTTTGGAAGTGGTTGGATGTTTCTGAAGTGACCTTTCTGGGAATTTCCAGTTTGTGGGCATTTTCAAAAGAGTTTGTTTCTTGCTTGATTTGGACCAAAGCCACCAATTCAGATAAACCCTCATTTCCTGCAAACTGGAGGCCTGGCTTGCCAGGCAGCTCTTCTGCTTGTGCCCCAGCTGCTCCGGTGTTGTGATGAATCACATTCCTCTGCCCTAACAGCAGAGGTTGTGCAGGCCCATGGCCTGTGAGGTTATCATAACTTGGCCATTACAATGTAATAAATCACTAAGGTTAGTAATATTTCATTGCTGAGTCCTCCCATGAAGATATCAGTTCTTGAGTAAAACTGGAGGAAAGGATGTAGAGTTTCTAATATGGTCAAATTTCAGGAAATTATAGAATGACCTTTGTCGTCACTGAACATTTCCATCCAGTAAATGTCTTTGTCTTTAGGGCCCTCTCTGGCAGTTGATGTTCATGTTTTAACTTCAAAACTTCTAATACAATTTTACATGGACTCTGACTAAAGAATAGCCTTCAGCAGGCAGTTAAATTCTGGAGTGTTTTGGGGAGGATGGGACTGAGAGCAAATTTTGGGCATATGTGACATTGGACGTGTGCAGTATGTCCTTAAATATAAACCAAAACAGGACACAAACTTTGATTTCTAGCCCTTGTAAATAGTTTTCAGTGACACGGGCAAGTTTGTGTATTATGTATATTTTCATTGCATAAGCACTTACATAACTATGGTGATAAGAATTTGCATAAAACCAGAAGCAGGCACGCTTTGATGAGTTTAACATCATAGGCTTTCCAGCAAACTGAAGTAGCAGGGAAACCTATCCCTTAAGTGGAAACTTACAACAAAAAGAGCAAAATTTATTGAAGCATATTAAGGCCACAGTGAATTTGTAATAAATATTCACAGGAAGTTGCTCACTTCCCAGTGACAGCATCGTGGCCATCTGATCTGATGCAGAAAAATTCACATCTGAAACTTTCTGCCTGCCTTGTAATTGCTGACAATGTGTGTAGCTGCAGTTTCCTTTTGTTAGAAGAAAAAGATATGGAGGCCCTTAAGGAAAAGGGGAGTATACCTTGATCCAGAGAGAGCCTGATTACCTCTCAGAGAATGCTGAGTGCTGTCGCATTGATTGTGGCACCTCTTAGCAGAACAGGCTACATTGTGACTTCTGTGCTTTATCTTATGTGACACATTAATCAGAGGATCTCTTCTTCTTTCTCTAAATTGAGAACCCACATGTGTGTCTCCTCCAAGTGGTTGCTGGGCTGCTTGTGAACACATCTGATTTGTGTAGTCACCCAGAGATCATGACAAGAAGGCATTTGTGCTGTGAATGTGTGAAGTTTATTACACACCTGGTGTCCCTGCATAGACCAGGGATGGCAGCAGATTAAAAGAGCCGCGCAGGATGGTTCACTTAAGCACTGACAAATGCTTCCTCTCTTCCAGAATCTTTGTAATGTCTCATATTTTTAAATTAATAAGAAATTAATGTGGCTTCCCCACCTCATTCTGCTGTATGCTTATTTTCTTGTTCCTAATACCTATGTGATGGGAAGGCAGAGGTGCTGATGGACTGATGTGATTCACTAATAACGGATGAGCTCCTCCACAGCAATGAATAACAAGTAGTTAACCCCAACTTAAAATGTCCATGATCACTTGTACACCCCTTGGTATTTAAAATTCCTTCAACTACATCGAGGGTAAATTCTTGACTATGTTGCTCATTTGTCTGTGGAGTGAGCTCCTGAGGAAAAGAACAGAAATGCCCTCCTTGCTTGACTCTGTTGTCCCACTCTGAGCAAACCAACAGGGTGTGAGCAGTGAGGAGCACAAACACGGAGCAAAGACTTGTCCTGTTATAACCTTTACAGGTCTGCAGTTCCCTCAGGTGAGCATTTTAGTGGCAATAGGCCTGTAGTTTGGTTTTGGGTTGAAGCGTGGTGAGATTCCTTCACGTGTTGATGTGCTCCATCTAAATGTTACTTTCTGTCCATATCATGTTGTTTTCTCCAGGAAAACAGAGACCTGAATTCTGACTGTATATATTTGTTAAGTTACAAAGCTGAATTTTGCTTAAACTGGCTCCCGAACTTCTGTTATGGTTTTTATTGTTGTATTCAACTAATTTTGAAATGGATTAATGTGAATGTTTGAGAAACAAACACAACCTTTCGGTAGAAGAGTCTGTGGTGGATGATGGTTACTCCTGGGATTGCCCCACTTTGACTACTGAAGCTGGTCTGACTTCCCGAGGCTTTGTTTGTCCTTACTTTTTGCCTTCAAGTTTTGCAGTTTTTCTCCATAGCAATTCCTACTGCTTACTCACATGTTTTCAAATACTTACATTGGAAGCCTGATCCCAGTTTTTCCATATCTGTGAAAAAAAGGTAAAAATAATGTTACTGAGAAAGAACACTGCAGGGAAAAAATGTATGGTGTGCAGGAAGGGTGTTTTATGAGGAGAAACAACGAGCATAAGGATTTCATAGATGAAGGAGCAAGTAAGTAAAACTAATATTCATTAACACTGAAGAGAAGTTGATTTATATGCTCAGGCTTGAAGCAGGTAGAGGTTGAACCACTCTGTGGCTGACATTTTGTTTGCAAGTTGTAGAATTCACAAGACCGTGAAATGTTATACCCAAGCCTTGTTACAAATATTATGCCTCTTAACAGCCAATAATCTTCAGTGCAAGCTGATAATGAAAACAGTAATTCTGCTCTGATTTGTTTAACTGGAAACTTAATATATTGTGGGAGACTTATTAAAAGAATAAAAAGAGGCATATATTTTTGTTGGCAGAAGAAATACATTGTTTATTCCTCTGCAGTCTCTTGTTGCTCATATTGCTGCTTTCTCTTCTTGCCTGTCTCTGATCTGCTCTGTGTGGGTGGAAATGTCAGACTTTGTATTTGCTCCAGAAGAAAATCTGTATGTTACTCTCTCTGAATTCTCATATTCAGTTGTGTTTGCTTTAGGGTTGTCCCTAGAGAATGTTCACTTTTAGGATCTTGCTGGCAACTTTAAGCATCTACTTTTTCCATAATGCATCCTGCTATGTAAATTTATTGCTGGTAGTTTGTCTGTTTGTGAAAGAGGCATTTTGAAAAGGGGTATTTTCAAACTGAAATGGGGCATTTTGACCCTAAGTAGTTACTGCTAGGGGTCAGTACGCCCCATCTCAGTTTTAAAGTGAGGGTTAGTTCAGCCTTGTGGAGGAAACAGAAGTTACTGGACATAATGCCAAGGAAGGCTTTGAGAGATTCAATATCTCTCTGCACATCTCCTACCCCACACTGCCAAAATTCTCAGATGGTGCCACTGAAAGACGTTGCTAAAAATGTGCTTCTACCCTGATAAGTCATAAGATAAAAGCAGCATCTGCTTTTATGCATAAGATAAAAGCAGCAGCAGCATCGCTGGTTCTTGCTGCCTGTACTCACAAGTAAAAATCTTCTAGTGAAAAAGTGGCTTTGACTGCCAGTGCTCAAGTGCTGGCCACGTTGAGCTGAATTCTCTTGGTTATATGGAATATCTCCAGCAGAGTTTCAGTCTATTTACTTATATGTAGATTTGCAGCTACATGAAAGGTATTTTACAGTGGTGGTAATGCACAAGATGGAATGGGAGTCACTCATTGCCCCTTTGCCTGTTACTCTGCAGAGCATTCAAGTGTAACCAGCAAAAGTTAATATATGAAGCTCTGCAGTGTGCTCAAGTGAGTGGATGCACCGAGCAAGCAGATAACCTTGTTTGCAACCTTCTTTTTTTCATTGTGTAACCACATCTTCCGTGGGTTTGTGCAAGTGGTTCTGGAGATTTAACATCAGTGTGCTTGTGAAGTGTTGCTTAAGACATTTCTTAAGCCAGAGGATCTACCTAGGTGTCACTAAGGTAGTATTTTGGCTATCAAGCTATTCATTACCAGTGTTGATGTCCATGAAAATACTTTGGCAGAATGCATTTGCAAGCTATGAAAGACATGACTTTGCTTTTCAGCAAAGTGCTCTCTTGTCCCTTGGTAATCACTGGATGAAGGAGGAAAACCACAATGCCATTGCTCTGGAGTACAATGCCACGCTTCCCTTGCATTTAAAAATACTATTTCCTATTGCTGACAAAGGAGATAAAGTAGTTCAAATGTGTGTATTCAGTGGAAGATAACTATAGTCTGTGACTCTCTTTGGATAGTCAAATCACTTCTGATGATATAATCTGTAATATATTGAAAGTTGGAGAGTTGCCGCAATTGCACTTTCTTGCTTAGAGCGTGTGCTGCATGGAGAGAGGCTGACTGAGTAAGGATTGTTCAGCCTGGAGAAGGGTCAAGGAGCTCAAAGCCAGCCTCTGCTCAGTTGTGCCCAATGTCAGGAAAAGGGACAATGAGCCCAAATCAAAACACAGGAAATTTCATTTAAACATGGGTACAAACTATTTTACTCTGAGGGTGGCTGAACATTAGATCAGGTTTCTCAGGACATTTGAGGTGTCTCCATCCTTGGAGATATTCAAAACCCAACTGGAAATGGCCCTGAGCCACTGGTTCTTGCTGTCCCTGCTTTAATCATGGGTTTTTCCTTGGATTGTCTCCAGGGGTTCCTGCCAAGGCCCAGTGATGCTGCACATTAATGGTATGAAATGCTCTGATAGGAGCATCTCTAGGACCAGAGGGCTTTAGCTTAGGATCTGGAAAGCAGGCAATGTCTGAAACAAGACTGGCCTTCTGTCATGTATGTGCTTTTGGATTTTCTTGTAGCCTCCATATTTTGAAGGTCTCAGTTATCATTGTGAGCCAAACTATCACAATGACATTCATCTCTGTTCATAGCAAGGAAAAAAAGGACTTTGCAGGGTTTACACCTTGTTATAGTTTTGCATAGATCCCAGCCCAGATGGGCCCTTGGTGGTTGATTTCTGGTACTACTACAATATTAATACATTATATTGTAGTAATTTAATCAAAACTCTTTAGTGAGTGTTTTCATGTGCTTCAGATCTAGAGAGCATAAATCCTACGCTTTCCCTTATCTGTGGCATGCAACCTGCCTGCTTTCTTCACAGGTATCTGTTCCTGGTCTAGTCTGAAGCAACCTGGAGTGACAGTGAAAAATCTTGTTGAGTCCTGAGCTGAAAGCGACTCTGATGGATGGGATCTGAGGGAATCTGCTCCTGAGCTTAAGAAATCTTTCCTGTATTCCCCACATAGTAAGTTCCAAAACCTTATGACATGATTGAGTTTTGGGTTTTTTTTCTTCAGATGATTCTGAGACCATAAAAAAGCCGCCTGCCAAGGATTTTTAATACTGAGCAAAAGTTACTCAGAGTTAAGTTTTTATATATGGGAGAACCTTATTCTTAAAACCAGAAAGACTCTCATGGATGAAATTTGCTGTAGGAGCTTGGCCTCATGCAGAAATGTGCTACAGAAAGTTCCAACGCAGCTATTAAAAATGAGTGAAGCTGAGACAGGGTTTTTAATAGGCCATGTAAGGTGACATTAGTAGAAGGTAGTTTTAGCTGCCTTACCTCTTCTGGCTGCCTCTCAGTACTTCTCTACTCTAGACATTGAACCACTGTAGTGTGAATGAGCTCATACCAACGCGTTCAGCGCTTTCGCCTGCTCTGCCAAAGTACGGCTTTAAATGAATTTTCACAAGTGAGTTTTAAAGGGCTTTATTATGGAAACAGTTCACGGCTTTCAGGATTATATTTAGGTCCTGTAAAAGATGCCAAGTTGCAAGCTCTGGAGGCAAATTCTATATTTATAAACAAATCAGGCTGAAGTCATCCCAAAGTGTCCTGTGTCTCTAAGCGAAGTGCTGCAGCCTCACTCTGCAGGGCTGGCGCTGTGGGTGGCAACGGTGGGTGGGCAGGGTTTGCTGGCCAGCCAGCCTGGCATGTTGTGGCAGTACCTCCTGGCCTAGTGGTGATGTGCCACAAGTCTGGCTTCTGGAAATAGGAGGGGAGTCCCGTACACAGCTGAGCAGGGCCAGTGGCTCCTTCCTGTCCTGCTGTTCCAGCCTTGAAGTGGGCACCACCCGTAAGTATGTAAAGGGTGGGTGTCAGGAGGATGGCGTGGCACTTTTTTCTGTAGTGTCCCGCGACATGACAAGGGGTAATGGACATAAGCTGGAACACAAAAGGTTCCATTTAAACACAAGGAAAAGCAATTTTACTGTGACAGTGCCGGTGCCCTGGCATAGGCTGCTCAGGGAGGGTGTGGAGCCTCCTTCTCTGGGGGTTTCCAAATCTGCCTGGACACATTCCTGTGTGACCTGATGGAGGTGAACTTGCTTTAGCAGAGGGTTGGGCTGAGTGATCTGTAGAAGTCCCTTCCAACCCCTGCCATTCTATGACTCAGTGATTCTACTGACTAGAGCGCAGTGACCGAGGGATGCTGCGGTCAACGGCAACGCGGCCCAAAGGCGAGTAGCCCAGTAGCAGCCTCGATCCTGCAGCCCCACGGCCTCCCGGTGCCGCTCGCCATCCCGCGGCCCGCTCTGCTGCCGGCGTTTGTGCCCGCAGCAGCTCCGCAGCTCGCCCCCGCCCCGCACGCTGGGGCTGCAGGGGGCGCCAGCGCCCGCCGGGGCTTTCCGCGCGGCCGTACGCGGCGGGGACGCCAGGGGGTGCCCGAGGCCGCCCGGCGG
>WBNH01002481.1:335520-454359 GCA_013401255.1 Urocolius indicus | reverse complement strand
CCCTCACCCCGCGCCGCGACCCCCGGCCCCGCCGCCCCAGGGAAGCTGGGAGGAGGTGACCCCGAATCCCCCGGGTTGAATAGGGCAGCGTGTGTGTCAAAAGCGCCCGGTCCCCGTGAACGTTTGCAGGTGTGGCGGCGGCACTCCCCGGCGGTAATGCCGTTTGCGGTGTCGCTGCGTTGGGAGCAGCTGCCTGGGGGGGGTTTGAGGGGTATTCTGTTGGCAGCAGCTGCGCTTGGGGTCACGGTAGAGGCTTGGAGGGGTATTTGAGGGGCGTCTGCGTCAGGCAGGGCAGAAATGCATGTGTGGAGGCAAGTCGTGGTGCACGGCGTCTCTTGAAACCGGGGCAGAAAAGCCCAGGTAACCGGCTCACCACGGTAAACCGAGCAGGGTAAGGCAGGAATCCTCCCCCCGCCTGCCCTCCCCCTCCTCGTGACATTGATCCTCCTGCTGTTTTCAGGTCTGGAAAGCAAGGTCCAAGAATGGTGAAGCTGGGGAGTAATTTGAACGACAAGAACAGCAAACAACCATCCAACGAAGATGGTTTTCAGACAGTTCCTTTGATCACACCTTTGGAAGTAAATCACCTGCAGTTCCCGGCTCCGGAAAAGGTAACCCAAAAGCGAGCGGCTGTCCTGCATGACTGCACACACATACGTGCCCCTTGGGTTTCAGTGCTGTGGTGGCTTGATGGTGTCTGATGGAATGAACTGTGTGTGGCATGGTGTTTGTTCAATAAATAAAAAGGGGTTCTCTTTCCTCCTGTGTTTATCTGTTTTAATGTGGTAAATAAGCATGCAACTATCCCCCAACTCTGTCTCGCTCCCCAAAAAAACCCCAAATGTTCCTTCATAAATGCAACTGGAAAGAGCTTGGTGTGAGGAGCTGTTTGAAATGCGTTGTCAGTAAAATGAATTGCCTGCATTGAGAGTGATGTGATAACTCTTCTGAAATAAGCAGCTGTTGTAATCATCTCAGTTAAAGTTTGTTTTCATTCCTATGGCTTTACAAAGCATATTTGGGCACTGAGGGTGCTGATGTCTCTGAAGAGAGTGGCTGAGTTTCGCCATGCACAGGCTGGTGATGGAGCCATCCAGGGACTCATTTCCCCCCTTGGCTCCAGCCAGGGGACAGCTCTCTCCTGCCCACTCAAGACTCTCAGAACTGAATTGCAGCACCAAAATGTCCAGAGATGCGTGTTGGCAACTGGCTGGGGCTTGGTGGTTTGGGATTTTAGGTGTGGTATGTGCTAGGAAATCTTTTGTCTATATTGGTGGTGCACATCAATATAACCCAGTGAGGACATGATGAGACAGTAAAAAAATCTTTGTGCCCCAACAGTCCTTACAAAAACGAAGCCTGTCTGCAATGTAGTTCCCAGATATCACAGAGATGGAGCCAGCTCACCTGAATGAGTAGGTCTCACAGGATAATGGAACAGTAGTGAAATAAACACTGATGATTATTTGAACACGTATCTTGGTTTTACTGTAGTCCAAAATACATTTTTTCTAAATACAGTAGGAGAACATGGTGATGGGTGTGATAAAACTGTCTAGATAGACAAACTATGTTTATTTTGTGATAGAACTGAGTCAACTGCCTTGATGTCCTGGGAACCAGAGCGGTGCCCAGACAAAGGAGCTAGGTTCATTCTCCACGTGCCTCACAGCAATCAGGAGCTGCGTTCAGGAGAGTTACACTTCCATGAGTTGTGAATGAGAGGCTAAACCAGCCCTTATATATGACTCTGATAAATAAGATTAAACAAAATAATTTGGCCAAAAGAAGTGTGATTTATCGTAAAGGTCTGAAAAGCTCTGAGGAAACTTTGGATGTGTAAAAGTAGCTCATTTGAGGCTACTAGAAATGGCTCAGTGAGATCATGCAGTGTCACCCAATGTGAAATTTAAATGGCTCGTGTCAGGTGAGGCATGGTTAGCCTAACAAAAAATCCTTTCAAGTTAATAAAGTGGTAATGAGTGTTCTCACGACCACCGCGTTCCAATTGCCTGTTGGTGAACAAACAGTGCAGTGTATTGGTCTGGTGTGATTCCTCGCTGATTTTTCTGTTTAAACATGCCTACATCAATAATTCACATGTTGTTAGGTTATATTACCTTCATTAGCATACATTACTGTCAATGTGTCTACTGACATCCCATACTCTTCTTCGCTGGAGAAGTGGGATGTATCTCCAGGACTGTTGAGCATGATTCAGTACTCATTAAGAGTCGGTGGTATTGATTTCTGCAGGCTGTGCTTCAGCTCCTGTGTGCCTTAGGCCTGGACTTAACGGCGACTGGAGATCCCTTCACAATGAGGAGAGGTTATTTATGTTAAAAGCAAAATAATTCACAATCTGTTTCCTTTGCTGGTTGTGGAACAGATACTGTTGGGGGGTGTGAGTTCACCCTGGGGCAGAGGGTTTGTTTAAAGACCCACTAATAAGGAGTTGAGCCTCAGGTGAAAAGCTTGGGCAAAGGTTAAGTGATGGGGGGAAATTTCAGCTTTGTACAGAGGAAAGCAAAGCTGCTACTGAATTCCCTCAGACTGTGAGCCTGAGGAAGAGTAGACATGGGTTTGAAGTCTTTCAGAGTCTGTTGCTGTTTGGACTTGCCTTGGATTCAGGAAGTAAGATTAAAAAACCCCTGAAAATAAATCTGAATTTTTTTCCTATCTGTTCCTAAAATGTACCAGCAGTTGATTTTTAGCTTAGGAGAGTGAAAGCATAAGCCAAGGTGCTTTCAGTGCCTCATGCATGGAATGCTGCTTGAATAACCAGAGCCAAACCAGCTTTGGTGTTGAGATCTGCATGCAACAGTTCAGAAGAGGTTTGCTTAAATGGCAACCCATTGCTGCAGGCTTGTAGCCACAGGGAGGCAATGCTCCCGGCCTGCTCCTCAGCTGCTGCAGATCCCATTGCCTTTGCCACTGCAACAAAGAACTGCTAAGCCCTGTAAGTGAAATCTAGAAAAGAAAAAAGCCAAGAAAAACCCTGCTAGATGCTTCCCATTTGGGGGCTTCTCATCACCATTAGAGGCTATCTTCATTTAAGAAACTCTGAGCTCTCAAACTGGATCTGACCTTAGGTCTAGGGCAGTCCAGGCTCCGTCAAAACCAGAGCAAGGAGGATGGACTGCAGCTTGAGGCTGTTGTGCTTGCTCCTGCTTCAGCCTGTCTGAGGCAGGAGGACTAGTATCAGCTTTGGCTAGAGATCCAAGAGGATGCTAGATCTGTTGGGCAACCCAACTGCTGTTACTATGAGTGTGCAATAACGTGTATGTATGTTACATGACAAAGCTTTGTAAGCTCTGTTATTTTACAAGCTTTTTTTCCCAGTTGAGTCTTAGACACCTGCATGCAAATTGTCAGTATACTGACCTTTGCAAATCCTTAGAAGCACCCCACAAAGCCTAGGGAATGTACAGGCTGAAAATTGTGTTTTAAGGCTTAAAGTACCCATTTTTCCTTCATTTTAAGGGTGTTTTTGTAATGGGATCACTTGAGAGTCACTCAAAGGGACTCTCAGCGTTAACCTCTGTTGGTGTTTCACCATGGCTTCACCTCTGTCAAAGTGTTTCCTGTGTCTGGCTCCTCTTTAGGAGAAAAGATATAAAGAATATAGAAATGAGGCTTTTTCTCACTTAATGTAATCCTTGAAGCCCATCTCTTTTCAGATAGTTCCTTGATTGTAAGAAATGATGTGGGGGATGACAGAGGGAAAGACTTTCTTAAAGGTATGCTTAGACTGACTGGTTGTCCTTTTGAGGATGCTTTCCTCTGGCCACTGGACAGACTGTTTCTTTTCCCACCAAACAAGGATGTCTCCTCCCAAGGCTCATGCAATTCCTCCTGCAGCATCAGCATTCTTGTCGTTCTATCAGCAGTTGTATGGCTGCAAGGGGAGAAATGTACCCGAGACAGTAATTTCTCCCCTAGGGTGCTGAGCCTGCTGTGTATTTATATTTATTGACTATCTTCCAGCATTTCCCTTGCCCCCCTGTTCTCTCACTGAGGCGGCATTTGCAGAAGGCAGAGGCAGATGATCTTAAATCATTATTTTTCCGTGGCCTTTTTGGTGAAATCCATCCATGTAACAGGAATAATAACTGTCACCGGCGACAAGCCCTTGACCTGGCTTTTATGTGTCTGAATCTCATTTCTTCTTCTTCAAAAAGCAAAAACAAAAGAACTCTATTTTTCCTTTTAGGACCAAAGGGAAAAGGCTGGCTCTTCCCTTGTTTTCCTAGGTTTGGCTGTAATTGTTATGTGTCTCTGCAATGATAGTGCTAAGAGATAATGCAGCTTTTCAGGGACTATACTGTTTCACTGAAATATTGAATGAGAGAAACAACTAGGGACCCCTTGGTCTCACAGGCTCACTTCAGTATAATCCATCAGGAAATGCCTCTGTTCTGGCAGTAAAGATCCTAATTTTACATAACACAAAAGTGCACGAATGCCATTGTCAGGGCTGAAGAAAACATCCGGCGTCTCTTTTGTGGTGAAGGCTGCAGAAGGCTTATCATGTAGTCCATTGTTCTTTATTTTGAATCTGGAGGCTTGAGAAATAATTTCTCTGGTGACAAATTCCTACCATCCAACCCAAGAGTGAAAAAGGAAAAAAAAAAAACCTTCAAAAATAGATGTAACTGCCCCCTTCAAATGCTTCTCCCATCCCGCGCTCCTGCCTCTTGCCCTCCCTGGGTGGCTGAGGCCATGCATTTACATCATCAAGAGTTCCTGAAAATCTAGAGAGTCCCTTGTGTTCACAGCCTGTGTCCCTATTGGTTTAACAGAAAATAATGTTTTGTCCTGGCCAGCTGAGCAGGCATAATTAACAGTATGCTGGATGAGTGCTTTTTGTACCTAGGGGACTACTTGCAGCTCTATCCTGAAATACCGATGTCGGTCTGCCCTCTGCCAAGCCCAGCTGTAGCCAGCCTGAAGGCACACACGTCAGGGGCAGCATGGAGCTGGTTTTGGGGTGCTCCAAGGTGGTGCTTCAAGTGGTGGGGCCTTTGCTGTGGGTGTCTGGAGAAGCTCATGATGTAGCCGAGGGCAGATTTCTGTGCTCCTGCTCACCCTAAGGGTGAGTTTGATGGGCTGAAACAAATGGCAAGAGGCAAGATGGAGCAGGGCTGGTCATTGTGGTAGCTGGAGGAAGATTGAAAGGGAGGAGCAGGATGCAAAGGGAAAGAAAGTGTGAATAAGAGAAAAGAAGGGAATAAAAGGAGGTCTTCAAGACCCACCTGGATATGTTCCTATGTGACCTAATCTAGGTGAACCTGCTTCTGCAGGGGGGTTGGACTAGATGATCTTTAGAGGTCCCTTCCAACCCTGCCATTCTATGATTGCAAATGTGAAGGAACAGGCAGACTGACTTGCCTTTCTCCATCGTTTCCTTTCTCCACTTGGGATACTCTGCCCAATCCTCACAAATACCAAAGTCTGAGCCTTATTCTTCCATGACATTTGTTCCTCCTCCTGCACTGTGCAAATCCATTTTCCCTCTCAACATGTATTTGAATGTAAAAGCTGTCTCTGCTCATTAAGCTGTAATAAATACTTACAGCAACACACACTCCATCAGTGCAGGGTTTCTGGGGTAACCTTTCTGATTGTGTCTGCATGTTTTGGGCAGCCCTGCTTCAGATTCTTGGCAGTTCATGCTCCTCTTCTTTGGATACAGCTGCTGTGGGGCCAGCCCTCCCCTGGCACACAGAATAAACACCTCACAGGGGATCTGCTCAGGGCAGGCCTGCCCTGCAGCCCAACCACGTGCTCCCAGACACCCCGAGGTAGCAGTCAGCTGCCTCCCCTGCATACAGATAATGGTTGCAGCTCTGCTCTATAGAAAATGTCAGGATTCATGTAGTCTGTGCAGAAACGCCTCTCCTTAACTGCACTGCTTGCAGTGTCTGGATTAGGTGGTTTAAAGCTGGGTTTTGTAAGCTCCATTCCCTCTCTTAAACCCGATCATGTCTGCACTGCAATTCCAAGAGCTGTGTTCTGCAGACACAGACACAGGACAGGTGTGTTAAGGGAATGGATGTTTGGCTAAGCTTGTTGAAGCCTATTCTCTTTTCTAACATGAAACCTCATTGCTGCAAATGGAAGTTATTTCAGCAAGACTGTGAAACAAACCCCACATACCAGTTACTTATTGGTCTGGAAAGTAAGAATGTGCAGGATTCTTGACTAGTGTAAATCAGTACAGTTTAGATGAAATTGATGGAACTCTGCTAATTTACCCTGGCCAATTTCTCATCACTAGGACTGAGGGATTGGTTCTTTTGTCTGCTTTCCTGTACCCTCTCCTGGCTGAACCTATGGAAAACATTTTTTGTCCCCTCCTTTGCATGGTCCTGTGGGTTCCTGGTGGTTACAGTCACTTAGAGATTTGTAGGGAGACTCAGCTGAGTAATTTCCAAGCTCCCTTTGTGCTTATGAGCTCTGCAGTTCCCTCCTCAGCTGCTCTCAACTCCCAGCGCAGCCTTTGCATTCTGTGCTGCCTTTCATCGGTGATGCCAAGGCTGATTACATTTGCTGTCTTTGTCCTTTTGTGATGTTCCTTATGCCTGGAATATCCTCCTGGCACTGATTCAGGAGACCACTTTTTTTTTTTTCCTACCACCCTCTGTGATATTCATTTCCAGCACAACACCCATTAGATGAGCTGATACAGGAGAAAAAAAACCCCAGAGTGTTTCTACTGACTGTGGTTTTCTCCATTGACTGTGGATTTGATCCCAGGGCATCCTTTTCTTAAGATTTTATTTCTTTTTCTTTTTGCTGCGTGATATTTCAGACACTTTATGTATTCTGACAGTGGCTGGGATGTCTTAGAGACTACCATTACGTATATCCCAAATGCCAACTGTAATACTGATCTCTGGGAAGTCTGCCTGCTGAGATGTGTTCATACTGCAGATTTGGAAACACAGGCACCTCTTGCATGGGGTGGGACACTGTCATAATTATTTGGGAAAGTTTTTTCAACACCTGATTGTCTCCAAATCTGGGAATTTGCAGCATGGCAATTGCCAGATAGTCCTCTGTCTAGCAGTAGCCCATGCAAGAGACAGAAAAGTTTACAGAAGATGCTGCAGTAGACATGGAGCTGCTCTTGTCTATCAATGTTTCATCCTAAACTTGCAAAGAAAGAGATTCTTATAAGCCCTGAAACATGATTTTTTTTTCCCCCTCCATCTCTTTTCCTCTAATCTTTTATGGCTACATATTTTAACTTCAGCTACTGTTGGCAACGTGAGCATCTCATTTGTTCTTTGAAGCTGGCTGTGTGTGAGGATCAGAGCTTGTAGGTCACTGGAGAATTTTCGGTGCGAGCAGGTGGTGATTTTACCCATCCCTTGGCTTGTGTCACATACGCACAGAAACGGTTCAGTCCAAGCAGTTTTAGTGCCACGACTGGNAACCTGCTTCTGCAGGGGGCTTGGGCTTGATAATCTCTAGAAGTCCCTTCCAACCCCTACCATTCTATGATTCTGTGATCCTTATTTTGCTATCCTCAGTGGCCTGGATAGCATGCTACAGCTGAGCCTTGGTCTAAGGTCTTTCTCAGCTGCTGATGCTCATCAGTTGCATAAAGAAGGCAAAGGAAGCCACGATGTTGGTGCCAGTGATAAGTTTGTATTTTCTGTTCTCTCTCTGTGAGGAATGAAGAGAGATGTGGAAAGGAACGAAGCCGAGACTCTCATTTTCATTTGAAAGTGAGCATGACTAATCCACATGGAAACTGATGTGGTGTTACAACCATTTTGTGGGACTACAAAGCCCAGCTTTGAACTTGGAAGAAAACCTTTCTCCTTGGTAGGAAGAACACATTTTGTTTATCTCTTCTGTCAATCTGAAAGCCACTCTGAGTGAGAGACTCTTCATTATTAATAAATCCCGGGAAGTAGTATTTTAAATTTTTATGGCTTGCACTTTGCAGCACCTGAACCACAATATATTACATGTACTGTGGCAGTGAAGTGGGAATTACAGCAGGGCTGCATGTCCTTTTCCAAATGAATAATTTAAAGTTTTCACAATGCCAGTTATGTTAAATATTACTCATTTCTTCAGGGAAAACCGTAGAGCTCAAACGCAAATATAAAGTGGCAATAAATGATGTTACATTTAGCCAGTCTGAGACAAGACTCAGAATTCATATCAGTTCATTTGCTGAAACACTTACTTCATCCCATTGCAGGAAAATCCTTTTTAAGGTGCCACGCTTAATATGATATTTTCCCATTTGTCACATTTCACGTCTACTCTGTTCCTACCTCCTCAAAGCAAATGCTTTTAATATAGTCTACTTGGTTAGGAGCTTACTTTCTTTTTGTCTGTCAGCATCCAAAATCTCCACTTTTCCCAGCACTCTCCCACTGTTTACTTTCTCAAGGTTGTCGGTGATGGATTTCCTGCTGCTGTACGCCGACTCTCATCTGTTGTTTCTCACCTCAGCACACCTATAATTTTCCAAAGCATCATTACAGAGAAGGCGCCTGGTCCTGCATTCATTAAAGCTAAGGAAAGGTTTTCTATTGATTCTGGTGGTGTCACTAGCATTAAGCCTAGAATAATAAGTGCGTTTAGGTTGAGGACTCGATAAATGTATTAGCAAACAGCATCATTAGAAAAATCTTGCTTGTATGGAGCAGTGTGATAGACATGGCTCCTTGTCCTGTGGTGATGTGGTTTTTATAACTTTCACAGGCCATTCTCTGTAGACTGCTACTGAGCTCTTGCAGAAAAGTGAGGGATTGGAATGAGGAGCCAGAAGATGCAAGAAAGGAACCAGAAGGCAAGAACCTTTGAAGACATGGAGAGTGTTATAACATCTACTGGCCTAGGATGACTGAGGACAACAATTCTGCAGAGAGATGCCATTTTCCATAAAGCATCTGACTTTGACCCACCCTATAGATGTATCTTGCTAAGCCCCTAACCCCAAGAATGTCATATTTATATCAAGGATGTGCTGGATCTGCTATTATCACTCAGCAAAACCTGAGAAAACACAGTGCCCTGTAAATGGCAGCAAACCATGGTCTGTCTTCCTGACTCAACCACCAATTGATGGTGTGACTCAGCACATAACTAAGCTTTCTTTTCCTCTCCTCCAACCTCCCTTCCCCACTTCCATCAGTAACATGGGACACTGGGGTCATGCTGGTATGTGAAGTGCTTTGAGTGGTCTTGCTGACCACAGGAGCCCTAAGCATCAGTACTGTAACTGGCTGTGGGAAGGTGACTTAAGACAGCTCAAGCTCTGATCTGGCCAAAGCACTTAAATGCACACTTAACTTTTAAATCCTGCTGATGTTAATAGGACTACTTGCATGCTTAAATGCTTTGTTGAATTGGAAGTTAATGAGTTTGGATGCTGGATAAACTTGGTTAGGGAGGACTGCAGTGTGGATTCCTGTTAATTAGACATGTCTTTTTGCTGCTCCGTGGAAGCCCTTTTCTCACTTCCTCTCTTCTTACAATCAGTCTGCAAACTTCATTTAGAAAGCAGCTGTCAAAGAACAGTTTTATTTTAGATAAGTAATGAAGAATATCCCAGGTAATTTCTTTGTGTCCCTTTTATTGCATCTGCCATAAGCAGCAGTCTCTCTTCAATTCAAAGGAGGAAGGGTTCTGGAAATAGTGTGAAAACTTTCAGAAAAGGTTGTGGCAGCAACATAATTTGCAGGGAGATCCCCCAAGGGAACATTCATCAAGGTTTCATTCACACTACAGACTACAGACAGGCTGGACTAAGCTGGCAGAGAGGCTGCTGTCTTTGGTAGATGATCACAACATGCCAAGTAGGGCACAGGCATAAACTAGTGCTGGGTCAGGGCCTAGATAACAAACCAGAAAGGCTGACAAGTGTCCAAAAAACTTCAAAGGGTGTTTATGCATCAGTTGCAAAGGCTCAAACAATCCAGAAAGCAGATGGGGACCGTTCTTGCTTTTTAGTATTACTTTGCAGATGTGCAGCATGCTTCATAAAATGAATGAAAATAATAATAGCACTAATTCTCTGCCCCAGTAAGCTCATGAGTTGGGATACCAACCTAAAACAGCCACTTTCTCACCATGAGGAGTATGAGTTAAGACAAGAATGCAGGAAGAGGTGAGAGCTCGAGGATCAAGTGCAGAGAACAGTTAGAATGGTGTTTCTGTAGCAGGGGTGAAGAGGGGGCTAGTTGTCTTTTGTGGGTAATATTCAAGAGATGACTTGTCCATTTAAGTATTGATTTTATTGTTTGCATTTCTTGTCTGGCTAGAGCACAGCCTAACAATGCTTCCAAGCTCTGGAAGTTGCCCCCTTAGAGCAGTTCGTTTCCACTACAGCATTGCAGAGAAGGGAATGATGAGAGAAGCATTTCTTTCACTTCAGTTTGCTCAGAACTGCAACCTATATAGGACCCCAATTTGATACACTCTTTTGTTGGTTTCAATCAAGAATAACTCTACTGAAGTCAGCAAAGCTGCAAAACGTACAAGAAGAGGGAATGGAGAACATTTTGTTTGCTGTGGTTTGTAATAAACACCTGTAGCTCTCCCAGGAGGCCTGTCACGGTGTGAGATGAATGTACCTTGTTTGCATTGAAACAGTGGGATCCTGGTCTCTGATGGAGCTGCTCTGGGGCAGCTGGTGATAAATGAATGCTGATCGTTGCACTGACTGTGGAGTCAGTGGGGGCTTTATTACTGTACATCCAACAGCAATTTGGTTAGAATTTCTGGAAGACTTTACTGCCAGGAATTTTTTCTCAGTGACAAAATGGAAAGAAAAGGTGAAAAAAAGGAGTGATGGCAGGGAACAGGGAGGGGAGGCAAATCTTTTTTCCCACCTGGCCCAAATCAGGAAGCTGGAAAGGCAAAATGGAACAACCAACCAAAATAACAAAACTCCAATAATGCTAAAAATTAGGGAGACATTTCTTTATAAGGTTAATTATTCCTTTTCTAAATTTGCAAGTAGATGAATACTTTGTGCTTTAGAAAAGTTCTTGCCTGGCTCTCCTTTAAACTTGTTTCCGAGACACCTCACAACTGACACATCAGTATAGCAAATGCTCTGCCAGAAACTGTGCGTGGGGTGTGAGTGTGTCTGTGTTTTGTCATCCCTCAGCGTTTACTCCTGTCTCTCAATACTGCCAAGGTGTAACCCTGACTGAGGTGATCTCACTAGTACAGGAGGCTCAAGGAGTATGATGAACACTACACTTTTTCCAGATGCCTTTGGGTGGGTGCCTGATGGCAGCTTGTTGGATGGAGTCAGGGTGAACGTTGCTGCAGAAGTGGGATCCATGCCCAGGCTTATTTATTTAGACTGTAGGGGACTGAAGAAGAGGTGTCTCTTTTCTTCTAAACATACACCCCGTGCCTGCAGCAAAAAATGCATTTTTATGGTTCCTGTCACAATATTGAACACTACTCCCACACTGCGGGTTTTCAGTTCTCTATTTGTCCTTTGTCATTTCATTTCTGTGCTCTGCTTTAAAGAGGAGACCTTACTGTCTGCCCTGTCTTCCTGCTGCTGAATAATTCCACCAGGTGTCTGACAAAGCTACTTCTGGAGAGCAGATAGTTAGCTTTTTGTAATGCCAAAAGGCATTTAGCAAAGATACTTCTTACCTCCTCTACTATAGCTTTTTGATACCTCTGCAAATTTCTCTGCCAAACACTGACCAGCACGATGACTGTGGCTCAACGCGCACACACACACACACATATATGCACACACATATATTTCACTGCTGGCACAGTCAGCAAATTGGGTTTCAAGTAGCTTCTGATCTGACTGGGGACTGAGCTTACTTTTTTATTCACAGATGTGCTAGACACTGCTACTGGACTTGCATCGGATGACTTGTGAAGGGTTGTGTGGATTTATTTTCAGTCTCACGCTGTCTCTCTGTAGACAGCATAATTCAAACTTTCCTGCTTATAGGATATTGCTTGACTATGACAACAGTTTAAAAACACCCATAAGAAAATTGACGTTATTGACACAGAGTGGAAGAAAATTAAATTGTATCTAGAAACAAGTAAGGTTGAGGGTTTTTTTTCTGTTTTGTTTCCTTATATTCTGGCTTCACAGCCCATCATTAAGACCTAACATTAGAGACCATGGACAAATTTTCCCTGCAACTAAGATTTGTATCAAGCAGGAAGCACAAATCCAGGACCACTGGATATTGTGACTGGGGTTTTGAAAGCAGAATGAGCCTGGTTTCTGAGTAGTGGTTGGCAGGTGTTGATGGCTGACGTTCTGTAATGGACTGTACTGGGTTTCCAGAGAGCCAGGGGTGTGACTGGAGAGCTGAAGGGCAGCTGCGTGAAGTCCTGAGTGCACTCGCCTCCTTTTGACTGAGAAAATGAGCTTATTGCTCGTGCATAGCTCAGAGCTAACCTGAGCCAGTTCATTTTTGGCTAGAGAAGGAGGAGCTTTGCTTTGTTTGGTCCCCAGTGTGCTGGACTGCGTTTCAGAGCACAGTGGTGTTTGAGTCAGTAGTAGGTTCAGAATAGGGATAGGATCCATCCAAACCCGCCAAATCAAGCTTGTCCTCATGTGTCATTTCCTACCATCTATGTGGTGTCATCAGAAATCCCAGGTTCCAAAATGTTAGTATATTTGGCTAGCTTTTTGTCCCCTCTTCTTCCCAAGTCTTAATGTTGCAAATGCTACTGTAATAAGTATTTTTGAGAAGGATTTGCTGAAGGATGTAAATATTCATCAGTCTTTAACGATTTGCATTTGAATCCAGAAAATTGGCTTATGACTCCACGCTGAATTTCTCTCACTCTGATTTTCACGTGGCATTAAGTACAGGAGGATTAAATACCTGCGGTTTTCTCTGGTCCAAACCAGACTTTGCTGTCATCATTTGGAAAGAAGTTCTTCATTAGCTGGTAACTCAGCCTTGTGCATCACTTAATCTTTTTCAATCCTTCAAGACTTTTTGTTTCTAACAAAGAGCTTTAGGATCACTCTTGTCGCTCTCATATGAACCAGTCGTCACTCCTGCAGTATTTAATTTTCACCTTGGCAAGGGTGATGGCTGTGTAGTTCTGCAACTCAGAATGGGAGACCAAAAGTGGAAGTATTGGCCTTGAAATCAAGAGCTTGAACGTTCATTCTATCCTTTTTGTGTTTAACCTGTCCAAACCTTGCAAGCCACACCAAAGCATTGTGTTCTTTGTTGGGAATCATAGAATCATTTTGGTTGGAAAAGACCTTTAAGATCATGAAGTCCAACCGCTAGCCTCACACTGCCATCACTAAACCATGTCCCTCAGCATCTCATCGGTGCATCTTTTAAATATCTATAGGGATGGAGACGCCACCACCTCCCTGGGCAGCCTGGGACAGTACTTAACAACCCTCTCAGTGAAACTAATCTCCAATCTAAGCCCAGTGGTAGTGAGTGGTAGTGTGTGCTGACATCCACAGCTTCTTTTCTAGGCATGAACTCCAGCTTATGGCCAGTACTGAAGATGGGGCCATTTTGTCTTCTCATGCATTTTCCAGCTAGAGAAAAATGGTGTAGCTATGCTGGCACGCTCTCATGAGGCTACTTAACTGCATGCGCTCATGGATGGGTAGTCTTTTAAGATTCATGTGTATAATAGGATGGATGCACTTGCTTCTCTGAAGGGCTCTTAGTTTCAAAGCTCATCCTCCCCTGGGAGCAGCTGGCGTTAGATATTACCTGTTTTGTGTTTGCATTGGGTCCATGTTACCCAAAATATTTAAGGTCATTCTAGACTACAGATAAGTTCAATGTATATTGGCAATGCAGTTTTGGGAATTTGACTGTACCCTTTTAAAAGCCACTTACGGCTTCTCCATCGGCATAAAACATTTTGATCAGATTAGTGGGACCTGAATTAGTCAGCAAATGACACTGAGATCTTCTGGGCAAAATCCAAGGTGATAGACTGAGATTAATATTGATAATCTGGAGCCTGAATAAATGAGACACCAAATGGCCTGAGTTAAAATTGGCTTCAATGGAACTTGTTAGGACATGGCTTTTGTTAAGTGAAGCTTTTCTTTAGGATAGGCTGTTACTCTGTGTGATCTGCCTATTGAATGCGATGTAAAAATTATATGCCTAGTCATAAGCCAGACTGGATGTCAAACATCTTGCTGTCAGCTATTTTAAGACTCAATGTGACAAGCTCACTGTCCTAGATCTGTGCATCTGCCTGACTATTTATCTACCTCTCTGAGTTCCTGAGGGTGTAATGAGTTTGTGTTAAATTATGATTTGAAAGTATTTGTGTAGGTCCAGGGGATGGTTTATATATATATACAAGCTTAGATAACAACAAGAAAAAGTGTGCTTTGTGCAGAAACCTTAAAAGTATTGGTATTTTCCAGGTAATTGTGAAAACAAGAACAGAATATCAGCCTGACCAGAAGAACAAAGGAAAACTCAGAGTGCCCAAAATTGCTGAATTCACAGTCAGTTTCACTGATGGTGTAACAGAAAGACTAAAGGTAAGAAATGGTTGTTCTGCTGCAAATGCCATTCATTTAAAAAAAAATGAATCAAAGTGACAGTAAACCCAACAAATTTAATGCTCCACTCATCACGAGGGTCAAAGGGAGGTTTATCTGCATGATTATAAAGCATTTTATTACTTTTTTTTCAGGACAGGCATCTGAAAATAACTTCATAACTATATCTAAAGTAGGAAATGCTTTGCTTTTGCCAGGAAAAGTTGTGAAGGTGTTTTCAAATTGAAAGTAAAACAAGTCTGAATATTTTTTTCTCCTCAAACGTTTGTATTTAAGAAGGATACACAAATCATAGTGAAGATGGATTGAAATGATTGGTTTTGACTTTAAACAATTCTTTTGTCTTGCAGTCAAGCAAACCTTTTCATATGTAACATTTTTATTACAGATGAAAAACCATTTCAAACTGGATAAAAAAAGAGATACTAGACAAGTAGCCAAACATATCCTGTCCTGTAAGCAGTTGGGTTCATGGGAATTGGTATTTTCTGATGAAAGATGTTTCCTTGAGAAATTTTCAACAGGCTCTACTCAGACATGGAAAGGAACTCATGAATTATTGAGTGCCCTCAGTTCCTGTTGACTGCAGCATATCAGAATGGCTCAATTCTTCCTATAATTACACTCCAAGTGTGTAGCTGATAGTATTTCCTTCCTTTCCCTTGAGAAGATACGGTCCTTTTCCTAAACCACAGAGCATGGGAGTGATAAAAATGTGAGATCTGATTTCACATTTCCGAAGTCAGAGGAATTACCAATGATTTGAGTAGAAAACATCAGGAGTGGGCAATGCCTAGCTATAGTCCTCCTCCTTGAAAAGCTAGGATTAGGCTTACAGATTTTTGTCAAAGGGTATCACCCACTTGGTCTTTGTTTTGCAAGGAATAAAAACCGTCACTTTTAAAAATGTAATGGGATCCAGGAAAAACTTCTTACTGTTCATCGTTGATAAACTTCAAGACAGGACTTGTTCAGCTCATTGAAAGGAGAAGTGTTTAGCTACTCTCTCCTGAAGCACTACAGAGTGGCACTGTTTTGCTTTTTCCAGAAATTCCCTAACATATATTTCACAAGGACCATTCTGTTGCTTCCTTCCAGGATATTTAAAGCCATAATTTATTCTTAGAGGTCTGTAAATAAATGTTTATAGCTTCTTGGTTTGTTGTTTTTTTAAGTGTTATGATCTAAATTACTTACTTACATGCTGTTGATTTTCATTGAGTTCTTCACTCATCTTATTGCATGTCTAGTACCTATTTACCACCAATAGTGACTTTCTGTTGGTACCACTAGTAAAGTAAACAGGGAATTAGCCACAGTTAAATCCCCAGTCTTGGAAACCACAGCAGATGTTTCCCAGTGTGAACAACATACAAATCAGAAACAGACACAATGTGCCTGAGAAACAATAGTAAATGCAGAGTCTCCTGGAAATGATGTGTTGGCTTGTGTCCCGCAATACATGGTGTTATTGTTGATATTGTCGGTCATGGTGCTTCACTGGGGTACGTAAAACTTAATCCTGCAGACTTGAAAGCTTTTAAGGTCAGTGCAAAACCAAGTTTGGATACCATCAAAATATCTGTTCCTATTATTTCAAAAAGCAATCAAGAACATCTCATCCTGACATGTTGTGCATGCTGGAGGCCCTGAAGTTCATCCACTGCTATGCATCAATCTCATTTCATCTACTCCTTCTACAGAGTACCTGATTTTTCCCATTCTTCAACCCCCCACTTGCTATTGCATTCAAACTTCTCCTGTTTTTTCTTTTCCCCTTCCTGTTTTCCAAGTGGTTCTCCCCTTTCTCTCACCTGTGTGTACAGGAGGACTGCACAGGGTAAGCTTTGAGCTGCCTTCCCTTTCACTGCGTGGTGGAAAGGGAGCTGTGTCTCTTCCTATGCAGCCTGTCAGCATGACAGTTTCATTTTTTAAGCTATTCCCTTTCCCTAAAGCCCATATCATTCCCATTCAATGTCAACTTACTAATCACTCAGCCCCCCACCTAATACTGGATAAGACTATAAGCCTCTCTCTGTCTGCTTTTCGTAAGGCTTCCATGTATCCTCTTAAGTTTGTAGTATTACTTCCTGACAAAAATGAGCTGAGATAATAGGTAATATTTCATTACCTTTTTTTACTTTTTTAATTGCACCACATTTTTGTACCAGTACATATTTTTAGAGCAGTTATTAAAAATACTGCCCTCTGGTTATAGGCAGGCCTATTATCTGGTACTGATGAAATCATTTTATATTTGTTTTTTTGTGAGAGAAAATCATAGTAAATACTTCACTTTTATTAGCTCAGTTTGGCTGCACTTTTAAAAGCTTTAAAAAAGTATAAATAAGATCATCATATTTTCTTTTTCTGGCTGGCTGGTTGTTTTGTACAGCCTCCCAGTGTGTGTTACATTGGAAATATCATCCCCAACTTCTGCTAACGTGCTGATTAAAATAAGTATTCATCTGTACTTGAGCCAGGCTGTTGGCAGCTACACAATGGGAGAAGCAAGTAAATCATCCCACTGCTTTCTGCAAGAGAAGTGATGGAAGGAAAGAAAGGCTAATAGTCCATCCACATGTAGATGGTCCATTGGTTTAGTGCACTCCAGAGCTGTATGGGGAATCCATGTACAAGAAGTGTGAGTCCACGGCAATGCCAGGGTTTTCATAGGGAGCAGCTTTGCTACCACACCTCTACTGATCCGTGTGCAAGGAGCAACGTGTCTCAGCACGTGATACCTGTATGTTGGGAGAAAAGACAGGACAGTAAGGGGATGTGAAGGAGTAGCCAAGAGGTCATCTCCTATCTGCTATTGGAGAACACAAAGTGAGATGTCTTGTGTTTTATTTTTCACCCAAATGGTAGAGTTGTTATTGGTTCAAACAGAAACATAGTAAAGTGAATATCATTAATGGGCCTGTGTGGAAAAGTGCTGCTGGACTCCATATTTATGACTGTGCTCTGCACCCTCTAATAACCTCTCTGGAGGGTATTTTAACGTTTCTTTTTCAGCCTATAAAGTGCTTTTCTTTCCTCTCTACTTCTGGTCAACGGGCATGAGAATGTTCTCAGGGAAGAAAGAAACTCTTCACAAGTCCTTGTTTTCTTCCTGAGTCATGTAGCTGCATTATACAGAGGAGCAAGATTCTTGGGAGAAGTTTTGGGACCATATGAACATGGCAGTCAAATCCACAGATAGCCTTTATTCTGCCTTTTGGGTATCTTTTATTGAAGAGGCTAATGAATTATTAGCCAACTTTGTCGCATGAGCAAGCCAAAGCCAGAATTTAAGCTTATGCATGCATATTTTTCATCCATCCAGAATAGCACAGATCCGAGCTCTTTAATTATCATAAAGAAGAGACTGTCCCTAGGCAACGGTTCTTATTTCACACTACCTCTTCCAGGAATTTTAGATAGCTTCTGCAACTTGTCACATCTCCTAATAGATGAGATTATGATTCTCTGTAGCTCAGCACACAGTGTCCTGGAAGTTTGACCAATTAGGCTTTTTCTTCAGCTGGATGAGTCACCACATACATACTTTATAACAAATGTTTAAATAGTTGTGTGTAGACGAGGTACAAGAAAATGGTGTTAAAATAGCATTATGGCTGAGCCATCCATACAGAAAAGAAATTTCTTTTATTGTTTTACTCCTCCAGAGAGAAGCAATGACAATATTTTTTCTAAGCTGACTGGTAGTGATTTGTAGACTTTGCCTCCTCAGGGCTGTTTATGCCTTTGAGTGTGTCCCTCTGGGAAATTTTTTAACTGCAAGGATCTTATTTTGCAGTAACCAAGGTTTCTCAGTCTGGAAGGGAATGGTATCTGGTGTTTGCCTTCCATTTTGCATGCTTTAAAAGTAGCTCATTTCACTGTGAATTGCCACCCAGTGATGAGATTAAGGTGTATTATAAAAGGTCTGCAAGTGTGGTGACTTTATCCCGTTCCTTCGTGGGACAACAGAGCCAACACTTTGCATTGAGGTAGGGCTTACTGCTTCTTTTTGATATCCTGTGTTACATCTTTTCAGAACAGTCTGTCATATGCAACTGTCATCATTCCTGTGAGTTTCTGCCTTTATTTCTTTCTATCAGCACCAAAATGAGATCAAATGCTCTTTTGTTTTTCAAACAAACTATCCATTGAGTGAAGCCTCATTACTTCTGGAGGACAGGGTTTCCAGTGACTCATTTTGTCTTCCAACCAGTCCAGATAACACAGAAATCAACCAGAAGCATTTATAAGGTGGAGAGCGGGTTTCTGCCTCCTTTCTTGACTGTCATTTAGGCTGAAGCTCGTGTTCAAGACATCAGCATCCTGCTTAAGAACAGACAAACATCAGAATAGTTGCTGATGGATTTTGTGCTTGTTCCAGGCAGACTCAGTAAGTTTAGGTAGACTTGTGCTAGCCGTGAGTTTGACCAGATTTTTCTAGCTCCAAATAGCACCAGAAAAGGTCGTGGAGTGGTCTTTCAGCATAGGCTTACAATACAGAGTGTCAGGTTGACACACATAACTGCGTGTTGGTTAATGGTTTTGCACAAATCGCTCTCTTTATTGCACAACTCAGTTAATGTGCGCCCAGTTTGACCTCCCTTACCACTAAATGCCATGGAGCTATTCATTACTGCCTTTTCAGGGAGACAACGATTTAATGACTCTTAGCTGGGTGACAGTTAACTAGCATAGTTATCTGACTTCTTGAGTCTTCCACAGTTTTTTCCTTTTGATGGATCATTTTCTTAAGAAAGTTGAAGTCACCAGTCTTTCAGAGTGGGAATAATTAAACTATGTACTTGTCTTTAATAGAACAAGTTGGGAGTGGGTGTATGGGGGAGAAATTGAGATATTGAAGATGTTTTCTTATGAGCAATTTATCTACCTGGAAAAATCTGCAAGTATTGATAATTACTTCACTGAAGAAGACTGAGAACTTCAGTCTTTTTGCTACAAATTGGCAAGATTCATTTTCAGAGTCACTGGCTGTGTGTTTCATTCTTGTTGAGTATGCAATGACAACATATTCCTTATCATTAGATCAACCCCTCCTCCCTCCACCCTGAAACTGCTATGATACAGCAATGTAATAATTCACCACACTTTTCATCAGGTTCTTAAGATACAATGGAAACCATTCAAATGGTTTCTGTTATTGAATTCTCATATTGAAACAATTATTTTCCTCTGACCTAATGTGAAAGATTCAGAACCAAATTGGTTTGTCTCCAGCCACACCCTGCAAAGCAGACGTTGATGCAATAACTGTTCATTATCAAAACCAAGCCAGTATCTAAAGCGGTTGGCTCCTAATTAAGAAAGATCTTTCTGGTCCAGTGCCAGGGCTTGATTTCCTGTTGGTAACAGCTTTACTGAAATGGAAGCTGCTTCTGCTGCTTGCATCTTTACAATCTGACCCATTGGATCCCTGGGGTATTTGGCTGGATCTTGTAGCGGAAGGATCTTCGTGTGACAGGCATTGCAGTTCAGAGGAAAGGGAGATCCTGGGCTTGTATGCTTGTGGTAGAAGGTGGGGAGAGGGTCTGGATCACTTGTTTTCTGTAGGTAAGATCCACTGAGATGTAAGCACAATGTGCCTTTATACAGTGTGGTGCAGAAAATTGCCCTGTGGCCTCTGGACTGCCAGATGACTGCACTGTCAGCACAGCTTTGAGAAAGCCCTCATTTACCCAAATGCATACATTTTTCTACATGCCCTTGTTTTTAAAGGGCACATCACCATTGCAGCTGTGTAGGTGACAACTCTCTCTTGTTCTGCTGCACACCCACCCAGCCCCAAATGTGGCATTCCTCTCTTTTTGCTCCCCCCACTTTTCCTTTCCAAACCCCACTTCCTTGCCATGGTTCCTGTAAACTTCTCCACAGGATGCTCAGCTTTCACCTGTCGACTGTTGCATTATGCCGATTGTTCTTCCTATAACCTGCAAAGGAGTGAATACCAGAAAAATGCCATGGGGTTTGTCATTGTGCCTATTCAATAGCTAAAGAAATTCAAAGATTCTTTTAATTGTTCAGTTACCACAGGGCAGGAGTAACTCATAGAGAAAGGACTCCTCTGAGTGGGAGCAGGACAATTTTGCTCACTGCTTTTTAGTACTAACAATAACAACGTTACCATGGCGACTGCCACATCACATCGCTTATCTGGGAAGATGCATAGTGGCTGCTGAAAGATCCCATTACACTGACTAATGTGAATGGTGCTCGAGGGAGGGAACATGCTCTAATACACACAGATTTTTCTCACTTTGGTGGTAATTGCTAATGTGGCTGAGATGTTGTTTCCGGGCTGCACAGCACTCGAATGAGCTGTGTGATCCAGGAGAACAAGGGACAAAGCAGAGGAAAATCAGAAATGTGAGAGGCACAAGAGAGCAGTGGCAACAATCTGTAGGCATCTTGTTGCCCTGGCACCAGCACTGGGGATGGTGTAGTGGCTTCTTGCTCTGCCTTGCATTCAGAGGGGCTTGGAGAGGTGTCAGTATGAAGGGGCTGATTTCAGTCTCTAGGGACTGATTTGGAGGCTTATTCACTCCCTTTGGGAGTTCTCAACTCTCATCAGGCAATCTCTTTCCCCAGTGGGCTCAGCTGCAGTGAGCATATTCTTCTTGCAGGGGTGTCATGCAGCTGTCACTACACCTAAGTCTTCTCCAGATAGTGACTTCAGTCTGGAGACAAAGCTTTGCCTTGTCTTTAGTGGTTGAACATCTTCCCCTGCAATGCAGAGGGTCACAGTTTCTCCTTTCTCAGAAATCCACTCCCCCAGCTCTGCCTGGTCTTGCATGTACTTACATCTAATGCAAACTAGCATCTGCATAGATTCAGACTCTCACTTGTGGTGGACTTGAAGGGAAATGAGAAATGTTGCTCATCATCCTTCTGCACGAGCTTAGAAATCATTCTCCTCCTTCTGGCTGTATTGAGAAGAGGATAGGTCAAATCTGTCCTAGTTGGTCTCACAGCTTGCATGGAGGTAGATTGATGGAGCCATTTGTGATCGTCAGTGACAGTTCGGAGCTGTGAGGAGGAACTGAATGTGGATTTGTGGCTCAGCTCCCAGAAAGCAGACATTTCTGATCACATCCTCAGGTATGGTACTTTAAACCCTGCAAGGATTCCCCTGTCTGGGTGAAAGTCTATGTTTCCTGTCTTTCTGGTACAGGCTAGGTGCCAAGAAGGTGAAGTCTTCTTGGGTTTACCCTTAAGAGACCTTAGTTTCCTTGTCTAAAACACACACAAGAGAAGTGTATTTCAATTTGACGAGAATACTGTGTATGACTGGCTTAGGGACCACCTGGCAAAGTAAGGAGGAAAAAGGAAAAAGTCATAGCTTTTATACGAAATGGATTATTCCTTAAATTGTGGTCTTGTTTTATACTCTTTTCTTTGTTACAGAAACACACATGTGCTCTTTTGCAAAGTCAGAACAAAACACCTCAAATATGTTTTATTTTTGCCATCTGCAAGCAGTCAGAGTAATCAGTTGAAGAGATTTGTTCAGGGTTATTTTTTTCCTTTAATTGATTTTTGGAGAGATGAAGAAAGTTAATTGCTATGCAGAAAATGTCTAAAAATGGAAGGCACAGAGAATATTCACGACTAAGGGTTTCTGGGGTAGACCTGCTGAATCTAAAATCTCCAGACCATGATATATTGGAGGAAGAAAGGAGTTACAAAGCAAAAACCTCAGCTGACCTGACCCCTTTGCTTTGGAACAAAACTCCTGTAAAGGAGATACCCATCCTGCTAATTGCAAAATGTCGTTGCAGTTTCCACTTAGACTGAATGGTTTCTTACACTGCATCTTTGTCTTCAACAACACAAAGCCGTGTTTCGTTCTGGTACCTCTGCCACACCACACTAAAGCCCTATTTGTTAGGTAATTTTCTTGTCAACATTCGAGGTGGAATGAAGTATGCTTAGTGCTAGTTTGGCTCATGTAGCAAAAGGGACCGAATGAGATGGAGGAGAAAAGAGTTTTCAGCCAGCTGAAGGCAAGGCAAAGTTTATTGACTGTTGTGAAGAGCATGTTAAGTCTTGGAGCCAAACCACAGAATGCTAAAAAAGCCCAAATAATCTGGGAAGTGAAATGCTTTACTCGTACATTTTTTCTTCCTCCCCACCATGTAATGTTCTATTCTCTCTATTTTTAAAGCAGCACAGGCTGCTGATTGAATGTTAAACAGACCTGAGCCCTCTTTTGTTAGTACTTACAGATCTATTAATCCCGTTGGGTCAGATCCACAGCTAATGGAACTGGGCTCACGCCTTTGAAAGCATCATAAATAGCTAGATTATTCATTTTTGTTGTTAGTTTTTAAGAGAGTAGCTTTTGTAAGGCATCTGCAGCAATAAAGCTTCACACTTCTAATTTAAAATGGAAAGGCTTTTAATTCTTAAGTTACTCAGGGGAAGCTTTGCTCACTGAGTCCTCCCTTTGTCCTTGTAGGAAGCACCCACCTAATAAGTTTTTTAAGAGAAATATGTGTACTGGACCATGAATACTGCCATATTATTAGCTTTGATTCCTGACCCATGATAGTAGACACAGATGCTGAAATGCATGTGAATGTGTTGACCTTCTTGAAGGAACAAACTTCCCATTGATTTAATTTTCTTTCTTTTAACCACAAGAGTGCATTGAAAAAAGGTGTTTTAATTCGTGCAGGCCTGACCTTTGATTTCACTTTAACTAAGAAGTCGTCCATGGGACTACAGTGTGGTAGAGGAAAGTTACCTTGTGCTCTGGCATATAAAGAGCTTACATTTTTCTGGGCATTTTAAAATACAGTCTTCTATTGTTGATGGCTGATGGGAAAAGGTAGTGTAACATGTAAAATCGAAATATACAAAAGTGATGGGAGAGGCAAGGCACAGTAAAACAGACTTGGAGGAATAGCATCTTCTGTCTTAGCCCAATACAAATACTCAAGCCTGGAAGCTTGGCTTTGAAAATTGCCCTACCTGTGTCAGAATGGAATTTCATAAAGCAAACAGCTTTTCCCCTGAATCAGCCTGATCCTCAGCTGTGGGATGGTGTTGGTGCTTGGGTGGCTTTGCACACGTGGGCCCAGAAAAAGCTAAGCTTTTGGAGACTTAGATACCAGCAGCTTTCAGTGCATGTTGCTGGAGTCTGTGAGTACTGGTGGGGAACAAGCTGTGGAGCTGGACCTGAGTGTGTGTCAGGTGACAAAGAAAGGCAGGAGCATTTCCCAAGTCTGTTGCTGTGTGCTAATCCACGGACCCATTCTTATTCAGGGCTCCTAACGCTTTCCCTGCACTAAACCCAACGTGAGGGATGATTTTGAATGTATGAGACTCTTCAGAGGTTGATTCTTGGCAGGCAAAGGGTAGGCAAGGAGACATTTTATTGATGACTTGATTTATCTTGTATTCCTGTTAATGCATTTAAAAAGGACCCTTGATGAGCTGAGACATCCATTGTTACGGCCCACATGAGGTGACCGAAGGAATCATCACAGGCAGTGCAGTGGGAAATGGCAGCATGGGCCTAGTGAAGGGTTAGCTGTGGAGATGACGTGTCTGTCTGCTGCAATCCCACTAACTGAAAAAAAAACAAACACCTTATCTCAAATTAGTGATCTGGAAGGAAGCTGCTTTCAGCATTGCTCAGCTCCTGAAATGGCATGTCAGGTGTTATTAGGACCACAGGTTTGGAAGTAATCATAGAATGGTAGGGGTTGCAAGGGACCTTTAGAGATCATCTAGTCCAACCCCCCTGCAGAAGCAGGTCCAAGAAAAGCACTTTTATAGAAAGTGTTCCCGAGTCAACCCACTTGTTTAATGTTGGGATTTTGCTTCTTTTCTTTTGAAGGCAGCAGAGTCACAGAAATAAGGAAGGAGGGCTTATGATAGTTGAAGAAAATACTTTTGTAGGAGGAGGAGAAAAAGACCTTTAAACTCTTGTATGATCTGCCAAAAGGGCCATATATTTATTTGGTGGTCCTGGAAACACTATTATAGCGTCTCAGTATACTAGAATAGTCTGATGAATGGTTTATCTATTTTTTAACAGCATTAAATGCCAGAAAAGAAAAAGCAAACTGAACAGAGCTTTTTCTTTACCTAAGTGGAAAACTCACTAATATTCAATGATGGAAGCATCCTTGTTGAAAATGGCATTTTAGAACTTCCGTAAGGAACAGAGGCTTGGAAACCAAACCATGAATTTTCCATTCAAGGGGTTTAACTTGGCACAGAAAGATATCATGCAGACCTCAGCTGGCACCAGACACAGTTAAAAAGATCTGAGGCTATTAGTGCCTAAACAGCCACTAGAAATTATATTACATGATGGAGACTGGCTAATATAATTGAGCCAGCTAGTTATTGTGTGCATAATTTAATTATTTGACAAATTGCTTAGAAACATGGTGTTCTTGTTCCACACTCATGCTGCACTCACAGTATTACAAGGCAGAGAGCAGAGGAGTTGCTGGTGGGTTCACAGTCATCTCAGAAGACAGGTATTTTTAAGATTTGCAAATTTGGAGAGGTTTCACTGGTGTAGTTGTGGTGGGGTGGTGTATGTGGAGATGAGTAGAGAAAAGATGAACCTCTCTGGGAAAGCAAACTGGTGCAGAGACACCCAATGCTGTTTCAAGTGAATGTCTTTGAGGCTTTAGGGTAGTTGGAGAAATGACACTCTCTTTTTTCTGCTCTGTGAGTCTTTTGGACTTGCTGGGCTGTGTGGGCTGAAAGGATCTCATGAAGTAGTGGAGCAGATGTAAGATATTTTTGGACCCCAAGATTATACCACCCTCATGAATACTGTTCAGTGCCCTTAGGAGAATTGAGGCTAAATTGATTTATGGTTATGCATTCTAAGATAAAGAATAAAGAAATCAACCCCAAAAAACTTTTAAGCTTCATATAAGAAGCTATAGAGAACTAAGGAGTGTTTTCTCATAGCTCTGGAGATTTAGATACATGACTAAGGACATTTTCCTCTTACAAAGCATCTCCTAAGAAATGCTACTTAAGAATCTGGACACCATCTGGAATAAAGCAGTGCTGTAATAATACAGGACAAATCATACATCTTCTTGAACAGTACCAAGCAAATATAAAGACCCAATTGTGTCACCTTTTTTTTTTTCAGTTAGCCTTTCAAAATTTCAGAGGCTAAGTTGCTGCCATAAAATCAGCAAAATCAGCAACTTCTTACAAAAAGATTTGTAACAATTGAGAGTGAAATGTGATGTGAAAACCATTTTTGCCTGCAGAATGGATCAGGCTGTATAACAGATTTCTGGGCAATGCACCACATGATTTCTTTGGCTGAGCCTAGACAGTGGAGCAACTCTTCTTGGGGTGTATTTCAGACTCTTTATCCCCCCATCACTCAGATGGTCAATCCATCTGAGTGTACCGTCAAACTTTGGCTCCCTCCCTGCCTATATGCCTGAGTTTTCATACAATAGCAACCTGGATTCAAACAATGAGGTGATTTACACTTGGATTTCATCTTGGCATACAGATGTAGGCAGCCAGAATAAACAGCTGGACCTAGGAGCTCCTGAGTCTTTCACTTTAGCTGTAGCTTTCATGTTGAGATCTATTGTTGTCAGTCTTACATCTAATTATCATCTGGAAGAAATTATGGGATGAAGGAGAAAAAAAATTACCCTGTTGAACTTTTGACTGTCAAGCAGAAATCTTTACAGTGAGATCATGAGTGTATGAATGTATACTGAGATGCCCTTAAAGCTGAAAACTTTCTACTGAGCAGCAGGAGCTCCGGGACTTTCTCTGTGGCAAATTGATGGCTTTATGGTTTGTTTTTTTTTCTTGCATGCAAGTTAACAAGATCGTCAATGGATTGATAGGTTTTCAAGTGTAATAGCATTGCCATAAACTGTGGATAGCCTTGTTGCCTATCCAGGCAGGGTTCTTATGTCCTTCTGTGAAGATAAGCTTGACAGAATTTCTGCCAATTTTGTTTATAACAAATGTTGCCTCATTCTGAGTCTTTCATCTTGTACAAAGAGAAAATTATAAGCAAGAGACATTCTTCAAACGAATTGGCTATTAAAGGCCATAGAATTTCCCAATACCCAGCAACACTGAAGGCATCTTGGAGAACCAGACATGGCATTGTTGGTGCCATCCTTTCCTGGCAAGCTTGAGTGTGAAGAGGGTGAGACTGCAGTACAGGAATGGACAGAGGCACCTGTCTTCTGAGGTCCTGCTAAGACTAGGAGGACTGTACAGAATTTTGTAGGGATTTTCCACAGTAAATGATCTGTACCTGGGAATTAAACTGATCTCCTTCACAGTAACATGCAACTCTACATTCTGAGGGCATTAGCTCTTCTCTGGCTGCTGCTTATCTTGTCTGGTTTTCCTATAGAGAGCAGTGCTTTTATTGGTTATGGCATCTTTTTGGCTGTACTCCTATTTTAAGTATATATAAGCATATATATTGCATACTCTGAGCAGTGGAAAAGATGTCCAGAGTCAAGTGTTTGTCAGGTTTAGAAAAAAACCAAATCATGCTTGGTATCTAAGAAGTGCCACCCACACTGATGAAAATCCCTGCCTGCTAGCATCTCGCAAGAGTTGCATGAGCACGGTAGAGAGATTCTGTGCTGTTTTGTTCAGGTAGATTGATAGAGATCACATCATCTGTTTGCATCCCAAGAATTGCTCCACTTAGGTGGCAATTGGAGGGTGGTTTCAAACTCGTGGACACCTGGGGCTTATGCCTGATCTACAAACAGCAAGTGGCCCTTGTTGAACATCTCCAAAGCTTGACTGAATGCAGATGGTTTACCACCAAAGAAGGGGCAGAAGAATGATTTTCCAAATGAATTTTAGATAGCAGTTGATAAGGCTGCTGCCTGAAGATGAACAGTGATGGCTCTGAGCTTTAGTGGTGGAGCACAAGGATTGTAGTGCTGTACCAGGCGAGCTGACCATCTCATTTGGAAACTCATTTTAATGACCCAGAGTCAGATATGTTAGAGCAATGTGTGAAAACTCAAAACAGACAATTTCTTACTCTTCTGAAGACACCTGAGCCCACAGAAGTGTCTGTTTATTCTAGTGCCCTGTAGGAAACTAAAGGAGATTTAGACACCTGACTGTTTTTGTGGCTCTGGGTCTGAATGACTGGTTCATGCTGTCAAATACAAGAACTTGGTGAGGGAAGAGGGGGGCTGTGCCTTTTGTTTTATTAAGCCCTACTTCAAGCCATATGAAGGCTCTCCATATGAGTGTCTCATCTTTTTGGCATCTTACTGAGCTCCTTCTGCCAACCATATTGTACAGAGTAAATTTCTTAGATTAACTGTGATTAATTTAATACAGTAATTGTGCTTTGGGTTAGAAAAAAACAGTCCTTTACTTCTTCAAAAGGTGTTGCTTCACAGTTTTGTAGGATGTCATCTTCTGTGTTTCGCTGTGAGGTTGCCTGAGTCTGCATGCCAATGTTATTTTCTCTTCCTATCCATTTGTTTATTTAATTAACCATTTTTATGCTGAGTCTTCACAGCCTGTGACACCATCAGCGATGCCCGTGAGCAAAACATAAAGGTGGGATGACAAGCTCTGACACCAGGGCCGTGGTTTTAAGTTATGTTTCTCCAGTGCTAATGCAAGTAATACGTGGTTTAAACGGGAACAAACCCACCCCCCACCCAACTCAGCAGCACAGGTTGTATGCTGAATACTAATAGAGAGCTGTCTGCATCCAGTCCCTGCTGGGAAAAAAAAATATTTGTCAACTCAGTTCAAACAGTGCATAAATTTGACAGAACTGCCATCTGCTGACAGACCCTTCCCCCACCCACACTGCCTGAAAAATCCTTCCTCATGAATATCTGCTCTGTGCAGTCCTATTCACATCAACTTCTGTTCAGGATCCACCTTTCTCTGCTTCCTTCAACACCTTGCCCCCCCCCCCCCCGCCAGGAATTTCCAGAGAGCTCATGTTTCCCAGAACTGTAAAGTAGAAAAACGCTTCACTGGTTTGTATGACAGTGGGCACCCGCCTGGTGCTGGTGTGCAGCTCCTTGCGGGTGCTGGAGCTCAGTGGATATTGCTGTCAGAGCTCCTAAGGCTCCATTTTTGGAGGAACCAGCAGCTCCTCCCTCTTGCTGCCTTCCATGGGAAGCAGAGGGTGCACACCCTCTCTGAAAACTAAGGGCACAAACCAGATTTATCTTTCCAAGGAGAACAGTAAGGAATCAAAATGTAGAAATGTTGAAATGGAAAAAGGTTATTAAAAGCATGCCCTGCTGCTTGGATGTAACATTTTTCTCTGGTTTGCTTTTAAAGTAGCATTTTCATTGTAGCTAGAATGGGGAAAAGGGAATTTTTGATGAAGAAAAAATAGTAATGGGCAGCTGCTGAAATCAAAGAGAACAGGAAGGATGCTTTGGTGGACAGCGTGAAAGCTGGGTTAACTGGAACACTACTGCAATTAGATATCTCACTGGAGCAAAACCTTGTGGCAACTTACATCCTGCTGCCTGATAAGGATATCTATTTTTTGTCTGTGCTATTCTGAAGAGGCAACATGAGCTTCATCTGTGGGAAAGGTGGGGAGGAACCAAGCCAAGTGTGCTGTTGACAGGAGGCTGACATCATCTTTCACGATGTCAAAGGCCTCTTTCCATATTTTGTGGAGGATGGGGAGTTTTTTGCTGTGGTAATGATCTCCTGTCTTCTCTGTTCCAGCAGCCACACCCTTCTTCAGGGAACCTTTGGGAATCATATCAGACTTTGGGGAAAGGGCGGGCAAATCCTCCCCTTCTTTTACCCACTAAAGCAGTCACACGTGACAGATTCATGCCCGCAGCACTTCCAGGTTTTATCTGCTCGCTAACTTTTATTTCCCCTCCGTGAGTGTTTCTACTGCTGAGAGACCGCCAAGGTTCATGTTAATCATAAAAAAAAAGTGGAAGTTTATTAGGGATTGCAGCTCTGTGATTCTTTGGTGTTCGAATGTTAATGAAGCTTTGTATGCTCTGGAACAGAGAGGTGGATCTTACCTCTGGCGTGGCAAAATATCCAGGGGTGGATATTTTTTTTCTTCTCTTGCTTCTGGGTTTTAACATCTCACACGACATTTCATCCCAGAGCAATTGTACACTGTGTAACATCGTGTCACGCTGTAGTTTTGCAAGCGCATGGAACAGGAGGAGGGAGGTGAGAACGGGCTCAATTACACCCTGGAGGGAGGAGAATGCTCAGCAGAGGGACCTGCTCCTGGGAGGTAATGAATAGGGTGTCAGCACTTTTCCAGAACAGAGGAAAGGGGAATTTATTACTTTTAGGGGCTCAGTGGGCAGACAAGGCAAAAGGAACCAGTCAGATTGCATTACTGATGATCATTTCCATAGGCTGTGCATGTACATGGGATTTAACAAAAGAAAGAACAGGCATTCCTGCTGCAGACAGGTCGGTTCTTTCTTTTTCTGGAGGCTAGAGGAAGAACTTCGCTGTTTTAAATGGCTCAGAGTGAAGAGCCTTCAAATTAACTTTGAAGTTAATTTGGTTAACACGGTCATTCTGGGTGAGGGAGATGCGATAGTTCAGGGATATTCCCTTTTCACAGCCCCTTCTCTGGGTGCAGTCAGGTCTGATGGATACTTCTTGGATGGAGTGATGCAGAGGGGCAGAAAGGAACCAGGTAGACATTTGAGCAGGAGGAATCTTAGCACAGGGTATGTTCATGCTGCTGGTGTGCAGCTCTTGCAGGCCCTGATGATGAACGTGTATTTACTGCAGGAAGATAGAGGAGAAGCAGCGTATTTCTCAGGATCAAGAGGTGCTTTCTCACCAAGTAACACTCTGCATTCCCAGGTGGCATTTGGTGTCATTTTGTTGTGCTTTGTCTCTTCATTTGCCCAGAGCATGAATTTGTTACTTTAACCCAAGCAAAATTTGTTTAATTGTACATTGTATTTAGGGCAGAGCAACCAAACTGGAGAGCTGAGAATTTCCTGGGTTCTGAGTTACCAACCAGGGTTACCTTCTAAGCATTGGCTTTGGTAGACCAAGGTGTACGTCTTGCTTCAAACTAACCTTAAAGGGAACTGGTCTCAATGTCACCTTTGTCTTACTACAAACTAAATTGTTGTTGGAGGAAGTATTAGGCCTAATGTGCTCCCATTTTAGAGAAGAATTGATGAACTTGTATTCTACAGAGAGAAATACTCTTCCACATGGGCCTGCCAGAGCTTGGTTGTGATGGGTCTTTTTTGGAAGGGGTTGTTTCTTCCCAGGTCTCCTGTTGGAAAAATTAGAGTGTTGGCACATTTAACTCAGGAAGTCTCTCCTTTCAACTATACTTTTTCAAAGTGATTTTTTTTTTCACTTTTTCAGGTGTAATATAACTTGTTTGGGGGGGCAAAAAAAAAAAAAGCACAGCAATTTCTGTTTCCATCTCCCTTGAATCCAACTGAGAGTTGTTCCTGTTCAGAAGAGATGGCTTCCCCAGGTTGGGAGCCCATGGACTGCTGTAAGGCTGGTCTGGAATATCTCTGTTCAAACTTGCAGGCGAGTGTGCTTTGATGGAGAGGAGGAGGAGCCCGTATTTTCTTGGTCAGACTAGTGCAATTCATACAACTGTGCTCCTTTTCTACCAGCTGCCATTTCAGCTCAACAGGACTCTCTTACACATGTTTTCTTATGAGATCCAGCAGTTAAGTGCTTCTCCCTTTGCAACTGCCTTTTGCTTAATTGACCCGTTTCGCAGCAGATTAGGCCCCAAGGAGGAAGTTAATGTGAGTAGTTATTCTGAAAGGCAGGTCAGGGTTTCAGTGACCTGTTCATCATTGGAAAAGCCTGTTAGCCCAAATCTTCTTACCTTTTTACACCTTATTCTCAAATATTCTGACTTAACAATGAACTTACGAATTTCTCCTGCTAGAGATATAGTCTTCACACCTCTCTCTTTCCCAGATTTTGAACTGGATGAGTTGTGTCAGATTTAACACCATGCATGCAAATTTACCTTCACTCTTTCTTTTTGTCTTAACACAGCCACCAAAATGGTAGCCCTGGACTTTCAGCATTGCAGGTGGCATTGCTAGAGCTGCTTTAGCTTCTGTAAATGTTAGTCCCAATGGGCTGTGGGCAGTGTAGGAATACATCTCACCAAGTAGTGCATCTCTCTGTGGGACTGGTGAGGGTGAGAAGATTTCTCCTGCACTGCAAGCAATTTCAGTGGCCCCTTTGGGTCTGTGCAAGGATTAAATACCATACAGCTTCTCAGAATTACAGCTGCTGTGATGAGTGAAGGAGAGAATTGGAGCAGAATTCAGTATGAACCAATATTAAATAACTGTATTTTCTTTGTATAATATTACTAATACTGATGAATTCTGAGATGTGGCCAGCTTGCTCATTATTAGCAGCTGTGTCTGACAAGCCTGTACACTGTGCTGTAGGAGTTACCTCTGTATTTCCCACTTGCTACCATCACCAGTACATTAGTTAAGGAATTACTTCTACCTGGACCTACTGTTCAATTTCCTTAAACAGCCATACAAGAAAATAAAGAGGATTGTGACTTGAGAACAACAGAAGAGTGGATGAACTCTGAATGACTAGATGGAGATGAAAAATTTGTGGCTGCCTTGCCAGGGCAGTAAATGACAATGATTGTCTTTAGTGTAGTTAAGTGCAGCTCTGATATTGTGTTGGGGGCATGCTTTGGAGCATAAGCACATGCATGGAATGGTGGTAGCAGGCTTGCAGGCAGGGCCAGGGTCAGGCACACAGTCCCGGCCACATCCTGCCATTACAGTTCTCTCAGTGGATGGCTTTTGACGGGACTGGGGAAAATTTCCAGCCCTGGGCTCAGCTTCTGGTGCTGTGATGAGAAAGTGGGATTCTGAAGCAAAGAGATTAAGGTTGTGGGTAGGACAAAGCTTTACTGATCGCTATCCCTCCTGTAAACACATGCCTGACCTCAAACTCCTGCTGTAGGAACTTCCTCAGCGTGAGCTCTCCCAGGCTCACTGAGCACAGGAACATTGCAGCCCCTTCCCCACGCAGGCAGACATCCTGAAAAGTGCCTGCTGCTGGTGCTCAGTTCCCACAGCTCCTTCTCCATGCTGCTGCCTGGGCAGCAGCTTTCTATGTTTCCCCTACTGCTCTTCCCACTCCCATCATCCCTGTCAGTGCATTCATTTGATTAGGAACTCTGTTTTGCATGGTAACACCGGAGCCTCAGAGATTATGATCTTTTTTTCATGCCAATCCGGATCAGTGTGAGACAGCAGTCTCAACAGGATGGGTTGTTATAGTTTAGGCAGTGGAAATCCAGAGACATTTATGCTGCGTTTGTGAAATTACCATCTGGGACCAGAAAAGCTTTGGGGTAGAATGAGAGCGTATTTTGGAGCCTTGCTCAGTGCTTAGGGAGAACACAGCTCAGCTAAAATCAAGGATCAGGGCCTCAGTCCAGACATCTGAGTGGGGCCAGGAAACTTGCTATTGAACTTGCTGGAAGAGCTGGAGAGGAGGGAGCTAGAGCAAAGAAACAAAATGATGCAGCAAAGTAACCTGCCTGAGAATAAGGAATGGGGGAATATTTGGGCCTCAAAGAGGGTACTGAGTCGAGTACCTCCCGTGATGGCATCTGCTCTTGGACTTGCTGCAGGATGCAAGTGGTAGGTGGTTGGGTTATCGTCCTTTTACAGCTTTGATAAGTGAAGGATTCCCTTTCTCCTGCCCTTCTTTCTGCAAGGTACTTGAGGCACAACCTTATCCTTGTCACATTGCCCAAGAGGCACAAAAGAAATGTGTGTTACAAAGGCTTCTTTCTTCCTGCTTGCTCACCTGCCTGTGCTATCAGAAAAGCAGCATCTTGTCATGGTTATAAGGCAGCTTATCTGCACAGATTAGGCCCCCAGTGTGGACTCTGGCTGCTGGAAAATCCTACTGGGCCAGCAATTGATGCTGAAGGTTGAACAGCTGAGAGCAGGGGAACCCAAAGCCAGGAGAACACCAAATGCCCCAGCAAAATCCATACACTTGCAAGGGGTTAAAAACAGGAATGAAAGTCTAGGCTGGGGGGGATGGAAATGATGTGAGAATTCAGGGCTATTGGATCTAGCTTCATTCAATTACCATGCTTAGTTAAGTACAGCACAGCCACTGCAGACTGCAGTCTGTCAGGATGGCTGTTACTGTAAGTCATTTAATTATGAGGTTGCTGATATGCCATTTTAACATATGTAGAGTAACATTATCCCTCTTTTGTAGGTCACTATTCTCATAAGTCTGGCTCTTGCATTCCTTGCCTGCATAGTGTTTCTTGTGGTATACAAAGCCTTTACTTACGACCACAGTTGCCCAGATGGATTTGTTTATAAGGTAAGAAACTTCAGACGGGTGAATTGCCTGAGATAATGATAGGCTCTAATTGACTACATGGTTACAGTCTAGTCTGCTTTTTTTGACCAGGCCAAACAGAACATTTGGCAAGAATGTGTTGAAATGGAAAAAAAGTGTTATGGGAAATGTGGCCTTGCATCTGCCTCCATCAGCTACTGTTACACTGTAATTGTTGGGATTAGCATTTGGTGAGCACTACAGACAGATGTTCAGGAACAATCCCTTGTATTTGTGAATGGATTTATTGCATCTGGAATCCCACATTTGCTTCCCACACGTCCAAGTGACTGAGGTTTGCTGGCATACATTTTAATGCAAAGCAAACTCGCAGAGCGCTGGCACACGCGTCTTTTGTGAAAGAAATCCAGATTCACCCATGTCACTCATTTTTAGGTGCTTTTGAGCCTCTATCAAAACCAAAACCACATAACTTAACTGCTAAAAACCCACTGCCTAGTGATTTTTGCATTGAACTTTCAGAAAGAACTATTTGCCTGGTCTGTTGAGATTTAAAAGTAAAATAGTTCACTGGCTCCTTACTGTGAGTAAACTCATAAACTCACAGGATCCTTGACCACACTGGGGTTAGTCTGTGGGCTGGAAAATAGAGTAAGGCTGTTGGTGTATTAGTCATCGTGAATTATTCTCTTAGGTTATATAAAAACAGAGTTAAGACAGAGTTGTGAATCTCAGAATGGGGTCCAAACCTGAACTTCTGAAAAGATTAAAGGTTTTGGACTGAAATTTCACCTATTCAAATTGAAATGAGAGCTGGAGTATCTCATAATTTAATAATAATAATTGTACCTGGGGCTCTTTGTGACCTTGGTGCTGCTTCATCTGCGGTGAATACGAACCACTCCAACATTTGTTACCATTTGATTGCTCTTTTACAGCTGCTGCAAAACAAATTGTTTTATCAGGGCAGTTCTTAGCACACAAGTGTCAGCACTAGTGCAGTGGCTCATCTTCACACAGTCACAGACACACAGAATGGTAGGGGTTGGAAGGGGCCTCTAGAGATCATTCGTCTGCTGAAANAAAACAAATTGTTTTATCAGGGCAGTTCTTAGCACACAAGTGTCAGCACTAGTGCAGTGGCTCATCTTCACACAGTCACAGACACACAGAATGGTAGGGGTTGGAAGGGGCCTCTAGAGATCATTCGTTTGCTGAAGCAGGTTCCTCTCAATCAGGGGGTACAGGAATGTGTCCAGGAGGGTTTGGAAACCTCCAGAGAAGGAGACTCCACAACCTCCTTGGGCAGCCTGTTCCAGGGTTCCCTCATGGGAAAGAAGTTTATCCTCATGTTCAGGGGGAACTTCCTGTGTTTCAGCTTATGCCTGTTACCCCTTGTCCCATGACTGAGTTCAGAAAAAAGACTGACCCCATCCTCTTGACATCCATCCTTTAGGTATCTATAAGTGTTGATAAGGTCCCCTCTTAGTCTTCTCCAAGCTAAACAGGTCCAAGTCTCGCAGCCTTTCACAGACAAGAAGCTCTGGGAAGGACTGGCCCATAAGGCTATGCCTCCTACACACTGTAGCAGAACAACACATAAGCAATTTACTCTGCCTCTGCTTGTTCTCTCTGCTTGTCTGAGGATTAACTCTGGGCTTTGCTCTACAGAGCTTTCAGTCCAGCATGCGATAAGAGCTGCTCAGCCAGCCCTGCTAGGACTCCAGCAAGCGTCTTTGTGCATGCCAGTAATGTTCCAAACCAGTCAGACCTTCATTTTACAGTTCCCATTTCCCATCTGTGGATGAAATCAACCTGCAATCAGTGTTGCCAATAGCAACAGGTTCAGAAGGCTGCTGCCTGACGCTCAACTTTGTGCGTTCCCCCTGACGCTTTCGCTGCAGCAGGTCTGAGCCAAACGTCACCTGGGCAAGCAGCAAACCCTGAGGTTTTGAAAAGGAGGCCCTGAGGCTGATGGGATCACCTTTTACTTCTCTTGCTTTCTTTCCCCTTTCCAGCACAAGCGGTGCATCCCGGCCTCGCTGGACGCCTATTACTCTGCACAGGATTCCAACTCCCGGGGCAGGTTCTACACTGTCATCAGCCACTACAGCATGGCCAAGCAGACCAGCTCCCGGGCTGTATCACCCTGGCTCTCTTCGGGATCTGCAAACCACGAAGCCAAGGCTGCCAAGACAGAAGGTCATTAAAGTTTAACGAGTGGTGATGGGTAAAGTGGGAGGGTGGGGGGTGGGAGGAGGGAGGGGAGACAACAACCATGTCTATACTGCATCACTCTAGCTGAGGGTGCTGTGCTTACAGCACAACAAGAGTGAAGAAAACCCAAGAGCAGGAGTCATCTTAATGGATATTTCTTTTCGTGCATTGTTCTCGTTGATTTGTAACCCAGTCAAGCTCTTGTACAAAGGCATGTTTGATGTTGACTGTACCTTAACGATGTAAAAATATTTTTAAATCATTGCTTAACTATTTGTTAGAAAAAAAAAAGAAATTAAAAAACAAAAAAAGCAAATTAGGTGAACAGGCAGAGAAGATCAAAGCAGCAAAGGGAATCCTGCAAAGCTTTACCATCGCTGGAAAGCTGTGACGGAGGCTTGACGTGTAGTGAAGGGACAGCTGAAGTCCTTTCAAGAGAAGGAGTAGAAAGAACCCGGTACAAAGACATTGTGATGTTGCTTAGCTTGCTAAGTGGGGGGTATTTTGCTGTCAAATTGAATCTAGCGTCAGTGTTCATTTGCTGATAGAGAAATGCAAGCATCCGCTCCTTCTTCAAACACCCAACGTGCAAACACACATGCACACCTGCTCCTGTGCAGTGGCCCAAGTAAATCCAGAAAGATTTAGGTGTTCCTAAGGAGCTGCCACTGTGCTGGGGGCCTTGGCTGAGCTCTGAGGCTGAAGTCCCAGTTGCTGTTTGGGTATGGAACAGGGTGGAAGCAGACAGAGGCTGCTCTGCTGAAAACATGACTATATTTCTGAGCACAGGACTAGGAGGCAGGAGACCAGGGCTTTATTTCTGCTGCTGGCACAGATTTCCTGCACAACTTTTGGCAATTTACATGAGGCTTCATCATTTGGGACTGCACTCCTGAGGTTCACCAGAAGACAAATGCCATTATGAACTGAGGAGCCTCTCAAGAGTGATGATAACATAGAACAGTATTTAGCCTCTAACTTTTCAGCCTCTTAATTTTCCTTCACCCATGAAATGGGATGCTCCTGCTTCCCCCATCCAGCTTCAGATACTTCAGTATTTAATGTCATTCCAGCTAATTAGAGAGGGATGGCCATAGCATGCTCTCAGAGTCTAAGAATCCCATCAGACCTCTGCTTGCAAACACAGACCACACCCCAAGCTTAATCCAGTCCTGGCCAATGTAAAGCATCCTCTCCCCACAAGTGGCATCTGCAATTAGTGTAGATAGGTGGGATTTTAAAAGAACAAAAGAAAATGGATTATTTCTTTTTTTTTTTTTTTTCAGAGCTGTCAGCTGTTGCTGCAAAGCAGCTCTGCTCCTGGGTAGCACAGGCAGGGTGAGACTGAGCAGCAGGAGCAGAGTGCACAGGGAGGGCAAGGCTGCTTTTTCAGATTTGTGGCTAGACTGGGATGGAAATTAGGAACTGGTCCCTTCTTCCCCTGCCTTGGGCAATTTTGTCCTTCATTTCGCATACATAGACACTAGAGGGTGTAAATGAAGGCAGAACTCATCTGTCCTTACAGGCATCATGATAAATGACTGTATAGTGTAGCTAAAAACATAGTGCCAAATGCCATTGTCTGATTTCCCCTTCCTTCCTTCCTTCCTTCCTTCCTTCCTTCCTTCCTTCCTTCCTTCCTTCCTTCCTTCCTTCCTTCCTTCCTTCCTTCCTTCCTTCCACCTGTAAATTCATTTCTCACTCAAAAGATGTACAAACAACCACCCCTCCCGCCCCCAACAATCAAAACTCCAGCAAACCACTGAACAGTTTATAATTTTGTGGTGTATTTTTTGTCAGTAGGTAGCAGAGACTGAAGTATTTTTTCGTGTAACTCTTGAACTTTTCTGACGGGATTCAAATAAAGCTCGATGTGACCCAGCGTCTCCGTGGCTCTGCAGTTCTTTTGTGGGGGGAGGGAGTGAGGGAACTCGTGCCATGGGTTGGGTGGTGGTGGGTGATGTGTGTTTGGCCCGGTGCTGCAGCAGACCCTGCACCTTTGCATGGGAGCTGAGGGGAGTCTGGCTTTCAGGGGGCATTTTTAGAGCTCGCCGTTTTGCCCTTTAATGGTGTGAGGGGGTTTAAAAGCAAGCGATTAAAAGCAAGCTGATCTTCTGTTGGTGATTCTTGACTCTGTGTGGGGGGGGGGACCTTCCTCCCTTTCTATTTGAATATTAATGAGTGATAGAAGCTTTGGCTGCTAGCAGTGCCTCTGCCATCTTTACTCCTGCTGCAAGTGTTCCTATGTGCTGAAAGGACTGCTACAAAAAAAAGGAGTGCTGCATGGAAATACAGACGACAAACTGAGTGCCTCGGCTGAACTTTCAAGAAGTTGAGCTCTTTGTCCAAACTCTACAGCTTGGTTTCCAACAAAACCACAACTGTATTCATCTCACATTGTTCAGAAAGCAGATTGTATTTCCTCAAATCCTTTGACTCTCTGAAATGCAACGATACCCTGGCATTCAGTCAGCTCATTCCCAAAGGCTAAGGAACATTTCATATAACAAACAACCCCTTTAGATGGCATTTCTTCCAAGAAAGCCATATATTCAGAGTTGTGAAACTGAGCTACTGTAGGAGGGAAACCACTCTGGTGTTAGAGGTCACTCCCAAGTACTTGTGAAATGTATTAAAAAAGGATTCAGCACGCTTTGCAGAATTGAGTCACAGGATCATCTTACCATGGTATTTCTGTTGCCACTTTCCCAGTCATAGTCCAACCATATGTTTACTTTAATCTAAAAAAACCCACCCAGGAATCAAATCATTTCAATTAAAAGGTGATAAGTGAGTCAGTGGGGATAACCATTCCTGTTCAATAAAGGAAAGATCAAAATCTGTATGAGACAGAATGGAAAAGAAAGAGACCCAAGGAAGACTCATGGGAGACCAAAAAGAAACCAAACCACCCAACTTCAAGTTCCATTGCTGGGAATGCTGTTATTACATTTTTTTTTTGTATGAGCTGCAGTAGAGCTTCCAAGAGTAATCATGTATTTTAATCACAGTAACAGAGAGAGGGAGAGATTAAATTGAAATTGTAGTACATCTTCTTATTTCAGTCTTTAAAAGCCTCCTTCAAGGTTGATAATACGTGTTCGATGCTGATTAAAGTAGTGTATTAGTGATAGAGAAACCTCATCCTGGCTGTCATCTCTCTCAAGTCTAAAGCTTCTAACTGGCTCTGCAGAACAGTGTTTCTGTGAGCTGGCCAAGGGTTCAGTCTGAGCTCTGAATGGTCTTCATGAACAAGAGCGTTTCCTGAGCTTCTCCCAACATTTACATGATGGCCAAGTAAAGTGAGCTCCAATCCCTTCATCTGTGACTGACCCAGCCAAAGCACGAGTTGCTCTAGGCAATCTTCTCCCTTAACACTACATTACTGCAGTGGGCTCAGATTTTCAATTGTCCAGAAAAATAAGCTTGGGGACCACTGTGACTGGAAGAGTTGATCTCTCTTCTGAGACAGTCATGTAGGAGATGAGTGCCTGGACTGTTTGTCAAGGGATGAACACAACACACGACTAAGCAGCTCATCTTGCAGGGACACAGACACCCTGCACAGGCCACAGAAGAAACCCCAAACAGCCATTCCTGTGCAATGTTTGGCAGAACATGTAGAAGAAAGATAGTTTTACTAAAGGTGTGGTGATGCCATAGTGGGAACTCCACTGCCCCTGGCCTGGGCTTGGGAAGGGAAGGAAGAAATCACAGCTGTTGGAGCCAGAGAAAGATTGAGAGCAAAAGCAAAATAGATTGCTACCAGCCAAGACACGGAAGGAAGCATTGGTTTTCTGTCCTAACCTGGTGACCCAAAAGCACTATATCCTGCTTGATGAATACTAACTGTCTTGTTTTGGAAAAGCTGCCCATTGTTGCTGCAAACATCTGCTGACTGCAGCACTTCCCGAGGGAAATCGCTCCAGCTCTGAGTCAAATCCTCTTGGACTGCCTGCAGAAACAATGTGTGAAAAGGAGGTGCTGAGGGCAGGATTGGGTGGCTGGCAAGGCATGTTGTTTGCAAAACCAGAGGTGTCTATCCAGGGTCTTGGAGTCAATTTCATGCTTTGGATCTGCATTAGAAAACAGCTCAAGGCTCTGCCAGTATCTCTGTTGTGAGATCAGAAAAGGAACAGCTCCTATCCCTTTGCATGTGATTCCACCCCTCCCCTCTTGCTTTATCCTCCTCTGTGCTTGCCAGCTGTTTCTGGTTTGTTATAATACCTCAAGTGATAAGTGTAAGGGTCGTGCACTGAACTGTCGACAGTCACATTTTATACGATTAGTCAGGTTTTTTTTTTTTTTAAAGCACCCTAATTATTACAGTCAAACTGGATTAAGCCATTCCTCTAATAGATTCTCAGTTCCTGTAAAATAGGCCAGAGAAAATGACTTACGGGAGGGGATGGGGGAAGGGAAGGCTCTTTCCTTCACTCTCTTTGCCCTTTGCTTTTTTAAAATGCCAGCATTGTCAGGGGCATTACAGGGCTCCCACCGAGAGCACTGGATGAGTGCCCAGCAAAGTCAGGGGACTCTGGTACTTAGCTCCCCTTCTTACCTCAACTGGTGCCCTTTCAGGGGTAAAAAAAGGTAAAAACTTTTTGATGGAGAATGTTCCTTTACTCAGGAGGATGGATGACAAGTAATTTGATGAGTTGTGGGCTGCTCCATCATGGAAAATAATCCATGGCAAATTGAGCTAGAGGAAGGTGATAAATGCAGTGGCATTATGCCTGAACCACTCGCCACTAGGAAAGGCTGGGCAGGGCTGAAGAGGCTTTTGTCTTGCAGCAGGTGTTAGTGAATGGCAAAAGCAGAGCAAGAGGATATGGAGAAGCCTCTTAAGGGTGGGTGACACCATCGGTTCCAGCCTGGCCAGTGCCCTGCCCTACTCTGACATGACTGGATTGCCTGAGCCTGCTGCCATGGCAGAACCCTGATAATACAGAACGTGAGCACTGCTGATGTGATCAATAATGAAAATGCTGCAAACTGAGGCAGCCATTAATAAAATATTTACAGCACCTAGGCAGTGGCATTTTAGCTGAATTGTGTGCAGAGGCTTCCCCATGGCCATCAGTGACTGATGGTGACATTACTACTCACTGCTCCCCTGCTTCATCGCTGTGGCTTAGTGAAGGCCAGTGTTTACCAGCTGGAAATGGCCAAAGAGACTTTAGCCCTTCACAGTCCTGGGGATTAGAAATAGCCAAGCTCATGCTGCATGGGGCTGTGAAGTCATAGCAAGCCTTTAGAGTTGGTAGGCCCAGGCCAGCAGGTTGCTTTAAGCAGCGGAGAACCCCGAGAGAAGTACTGTCTGCTGTAGCAAGAGGAGCAATGCCCAGTGATGATGCCAGCAGACTTCTAGCCACTGCCTAAACACTGTGGTGGCACCAGGTCTCTGCAGGGGCTGCTGCTGGGGCCTCCACCAGTACCACCTCCCTGCTGGGTAAGCAAGCAGCTACTTTGGAAAAACCAAAAGAACTAAGCCCTCATAGCCACTAGGTATCTTCTCAGCAAGATATCCACCCTTCATCCTGAGAGGCATCAAGAAGAGTGTGTCCAGCAGGTCGAGGGAGGTTCTCGTCCCCCTCTACTCTGCCCTGGTAAGGCCACATCTGTGTTCAGTTCTAGGCTTCCCAGCTCAAGAGTAATAGAGAACTGCTGGAGAGAGGCCAGCGGAGGGCAATCAAGATGATGAAGCATCTTTCTTACAAGGAAAGGCTATGAGACCTGAGGCTGTTTAGCCTGGAGAAGACTGAGGGAGGATCTTACCAACACTTTTAAATACCTAAAGTGTGGATGTCAAGAGGAAGAACCTAGTCTTTTTTTTTTCCTGTAGAGTGACAGGACAAGGAGTAATGGGCACAAGCTGGAACATAGGGAGCTTTGCTTGAACATGAGGAGAAAATTACTGTGAGGGAGCCCTGGCACAGGCTGCCCAGGGAGGTTCTGGAGTCTCTTTCTCTGGAGGTTTCTAAAACCCGCCTGGACATGTGTGACCTCATGGAGGGGAACCTGCTTTAGCAGGGGGCTGGGCTGGATGATCTGTAGAGGCCCCTTCCAAGCCTCACCATTCTGTGATTCAGTGATACTGTGATGCTGCTTTGCAGGCCTGTGGCTGAACCCAGCTCATTTGGCCAACAGCCAATGCAGGTAATTAGCTCATCCTGTCACTCAAATGGAAACAACACCGCAGCATTGCACTGGTTTCTGCTAAACAGTGGCTCATTCTCAAGCCCTCCATCGTGCCTACATTTCAATGGTGGGTAAATGGATTTCTGTGTATATTTTGTATGCCAGGTTATTACAATTACTCTTCAGGATCCTTTGGGATGAAAGGCTATTATAGAGATGAAAGCTCATTAGCAATAAATATAAAGGGTCAAAACTCGCCATAAAAATATATTAGAAACAGATTTGAGTTTGGAAATGTAAACATAGCACTTGGCAGTGGTCCGGACTGGCTAGTCTGGTGTGCAAGACAGCTTAATCCACTGGGAAGATGGAGCTATTTTTATAGCAGTCAGTAGAATTACTGTGTGAATTATGGAGTTTTGGATTACTGGAAAAACAACTTCCTCCTGTCATCATGAAAAAAAAAAAGGGAATTGGGGAGGGTAAAAAGTGTGGAATAAGATCATTTCCTCTGCTAAAAATAGAATTTTTGCAGTGGAGCTGGAGCATCTTTGGGAATTTGCAAGTATAAATGTTAAAGAAACAAAGAAAAATAAAGGCAATTTGAAATCGTAGTGGCAGGAATGAAACTACCTAAACCACCATTTTTTTCACATCTAAGCCTAACTAAAGGGGAAACTGAACCTGTCGTTCCCCAAAAACATTTGACCCACCAACATTTCAAATACTTTTCCGTACAAGCACCTTAAGCAGACTCCAGCTACCTCATACATGAAGGGATATAAATGAGCCCACCTCCTGTCAGATTATGGGACATTGACTCCTCAACACACAGCTGATTGGAGGTGCCATTTTGGTTTGCAGAGTCTCAGCTCTTATTGAAGAGGAGCTGGGGTCATTTATGTGCTCTTAGAACAAGAAAGGATCCCTAAGGAGGCTGCAGGAAGGATGCTGCCAAATACACGGCAATGATTTAGAGATGTGGGCTGCTCCATACATTTAATCAGGACCAGAATTTCAAACGTAACCTTGTTAGCTCTCAGCTGATGATGCCTTACACAGGACCATTTGAGGAGAGTTTTGGCTTGATGCTGCAACTAATGGGTCATTCAGGGGAACCATTCTTCTCAGTCTGAACCTCAGGCTGAAGGTCTAGAAGAGAGTCACAGAGGGAGAGCAGTGGGTTTATGATTTTTGTTGAGAAAGAGGCGGTGTCAGCAGAAGGGGGCTCCCGTGGGGCCCCGGCATCGCCGTTCAGTGTGAGCTGACTCAGGCTCCTATTACAGAGATGTTGGCAGTCACTTAACCTTTAAAGATGTAGCATTCCCTCCGTGCTCCAAGTTATCCCTTGAGGAGGCATTTTTCTGATGGTTTTGATCAATTGGCATAATCACTGAGACCTTAAGATGAGTAATTAAGATGTTAAAGACTCTGGCTCATACAAATTACATTAATCTGCGCACGTTCCACATCCATGCTGTCACCCTGCAGTTCACGTACCCCATTATCTTTTTACTTCTATATCTTGACCTTGGCTTAAACGAAGATAATCAACCCTCTCTTTAAAATAAACCCAAAACCACAACAAACAAGACCTACCACTTTAGCCTCTTCAAACTAAACAAACAAACAAAAAAAAAGGGGAGAAAAATCTATTCTGTTCCTTATTCAGCACCAGAGTTTTGTTGCTTTTCCCCGCTGCTTTCAATCTGTGCAGCACAGTGGTGACTGCCTATAAAAAAAAAAAAAAAAAAAAAAAAAGAGATGCCTGGCCATCTCTGCAGCCCTTTTATTTCCAGCATATTTTTTCGTGTACATGACTGAAGCTGCTGATTTTTGCACAGACAACCTGCTTGATGGAGAGAGCAGATGAAATAAAATGTCAAGGTCCCTACAACAGCTGATGTTTCATACATATCGGTGGTTGCTTCTGTGAAAAGTTGTTATGAGGCCCATTAAAACCACAGCAGGACAGTGAGGATTTGGGTGTATCATCAAAGTCTGAGAGAGTACAGAAGGGCAAAGCCAAGCTGTTTTCTGGCCCTTCTACTGCGGGGCCAGCAGACATGTATCTGTCTGTTTGCCTCTGGCTGGCTGCATACACACAGTGCTCCCCACAAAACACACACAAACAAGAATAGGCAATTCATTTCCAAAAATCCACCTCTTCTCATTACTGTTAATATTACTTTAAGGTACATACAGCCATAATCCACCTGATGTTGCTTCAATGGGGACTTTCTGTTAAAGATACAGGCCTTACACTGCTTTTTGTGGCCCCATATATGCTTTGTTGCTGCATAGCTGAAGGTCCTCAGTATTTCTCTGTGCTACAGCCTCTGCAAACACACAGCAAAAAGACAAGTGCCTCAGAGAAATGAGATTGAAGAAAGCAGGCAGACAAGCAAAGAAGGCAAGAGGGGTACCTGCATGGAGGTGAAGTTATTCCTTCGAGGGCTGCGCGGTTCCTGAATACGGTGAGGTTGGGAGAAAATAAACCCACAGCCTGAACCAGTCACTGGGCAGTGAAAAAAAAACTGTTGGAGGTGAACTGGTTTAAAGTGATTAGCCCAGAGGATTTGCAGCTGTAGGAGGAACCTCCCTGCTCAATGACCAAGGGAAGGTATGTGGCCAGTGGCACCATGCTACCTGGTTTATCCAGGGAGTCTCAGCCAGGGTTTATTTATTTCAGTCCTTTTCTCCAGCAAATGTCAGTCCCTGGGGTGGTCAGATACGGCAAGGGGGAGATAAACTCTGCAGGAACAACTAGAGCCATGTACCAGAGCTCAGGATGTGTCTGTGGACAAGCAGTGAATGGAAATGTCAGTTTGGAAAGCAAAGGGTATCCAGAGACACTTTCCTTGGTCATCACATCAGCAGCATGGCTCATATTGTACCTGATCAAAACATAAAGTACACAGTTATCTGTAACAATTTGCTCTTGTTTATTAAAAGTAATAAATGAATGGCAGTGGATGAGACAAAGCCACCCACTAATTGGTTTGCAGTTGCAGGGAGTTTTTGCAGCAGGTTACAGTCTGACAACACATTTTAAGCACCAAGAAGACAAGCAATTCAGCCCACAGTCCTTCTCCAATTTGATGACAACTGTGCAATGTAAGTAAGTTAAAAAAGAGCTGGGTTTTAAAACCCTAAGCTGAAAAAAAAAAAAAAAAAAAAAAGAAACATATTTCTTCATTCTCCTGCTAGGTCAGAGAGAGAGAGGAGATGCTAAATATAGCAATGGAGATTGTATTTATCCTTCACCTGTTTTTTCCTTCCTCTCTTCCTCCATTTCCATCCTTTCATGATGGGAATGTGTTTCTGACTCAGGTGAGCAGGCTGCACAGCTGCCCTGCATCCTGGCTGTGATGGTGGCAGTCCCACACCATGGCACCATGCACGTGTCTGCCTCAGTTTCCCCATGTGAGGCAAACCAATGAGCCCCATTTGGCTGCAGAAAAGGGATTAGTTCATGTTAGCAAACAACACATGAAGGGCTGAAACACTAGCAGAGACTGTCGTGTCATGCCAGTGAATGGCTGTGTGAAGTAAAAGTGGATTAAGGAATCACAGGTTTATAGGAAGCATCACCTAACTGATAGAGAAACAGCAGAGCCTTCCAAAAGCTGAGATCAAACACTTTTTTTTTTTCTAAGTCTTTGCACAAACACAGAGTGGAACAGATAATACATTTCCCTAAAAACTGTCTTCTTTTGAATAGTAAATGTGTTCATCCTGAAGTTTTCTCTTTCAAGTGAGTTCACCTACCTCCAAATTGTTTATCCCTGCAGCAGAGGATGAGCTCTTTTCAGCAGAGCACTGACCAGGCAGAGAAGAAAGAAAGGGGGCAATAACCCAAAGGGGAGCCTGAGGCATTCGGGCATGTGTGTGAGGAGGAAGGACAGTTTGCAGGGTGTGGGGAGCCAAACCTTCTGCACTGCAAGGCCACACTGGTACCCCAAAGAGCAGCTGTGCCCCATCCATCACACTCCACCTGTGCAGAGAACAGACCTTCAAATAACCTCAGATGCATTTGGACGGGAAAGGCAGCTTTTCATCTCCCAACTGGGAGTCGGGAAGCACTAGGCAACATCTCAGCATTTCCAGTACCTATTGCCTTCTCATTTGTTCCTCGGGCTATTTCTTTCATCCTTTCTGTGGTGGGTGCCACCAGCTTCAGCACAGTGCATGCAGCATTTGGAAAGCTTCACTGCCAGTTTCCATGGTGCAGAGGGTGTGCTGGAAGCGCTGCAAGTCCCATGACGTCCCAGGACCTGCATGGAAACATGGCTGTGCATTCACTCCTGCTTCATCACCAGCACTGAGCCACAACACTGAATTCAACAGCCACACACGACCTGGCTGATTACATAGTTTCCCTTTCTTCCTTTCATAGTCTGTGAAAAAAGACACAATCTACTGTCCAGACAGCAGAGCCATGTATTACTTAACTCCCTTTCAAATCCCACCATTGGCTCCCTGCAAGCGAGGCCCTCAGGAAGAGCCATGTAAACAAAACCCACAGCCCTGCAGAAAGGCTGTTCTGAGAATCTGAGCCACAGCTTCGACTGAATCTATTTAAATATGTCTCTATTCTGTCACAGATAATAAAGTCATTCCTGGGGGAACCCTTGAAAACTGACATAAGATAGTGAAATGCAGGAGAGTGGTGGTAAGGGGAAGTTTATGGGATAGAAAGAGAAGGGGAGTGACTGGAGGACAACTGGAATGGTATTTAGAGCTTTACATTTCAGCAGTATATACATGAGTCAATACAGTCTTAGCAATGATTAGAGAACAGAACATGCTTAGCCCTGTGCTGAGATGAAGTCTGGAAGCTGTTGCTGTCAGCAAATCCCCTGTGCTGCATTGCTCTGGAAAAGGGACATTGGGCAAACCCCAGTCAGGAAGAAATCTGACAAGTATTGAAGTTATAAAATAGACCAGAAATTTTGTCCTACCCAACTGTTTGCCTTTATTTGTGTGCTCTTTGGGCTTCGCTTTCCATGTCCTCTAGGCTCAATTGTGAAGTTTGGAAACTTTAAACTGGGAGACCCAGCTGCATGGTGGCAACATTGGGTGCAGTGTGTGAGGCTCCCTATGGCACAGCCCAAGTGAACTCTGCAGTTTTATTCAGCAAAGAGGCTGCCATGGCCTTGAGCCACTGCAGGCCCAGGAGCACATGTGCCCAGCAGCACAGCCCAGCTGGCCATCAGAAGACAGAGCACTGCATGGACCCAATCGCCCATTTGGATCCATTTAATGGCAGGTCTTGACTCAGTTTTCTCTCCCTCTTGCTCTTGGATTCTACTCCCTCTGCATTCACCTGGCATGAGTTTCTAAGTTTCAAGATATGTATCAGAGACTGGAACAAAAAAGATGTTGAGTTGTGCCACCTGTGAGCAAGGGAACAAGGCCTGAGCATCACCAGGAATGCTGGTAACTCAACCCAAGTCAGATTTGCTGGCTGCCATGATGAAGCAGCCATTTAAATGATCAAGTGTCATTTCTGGGTGGGTTTTTTTATCTTCCTATTTTCTCTTTTTAATGACTGAATGGCATTAGTGCTCTTCTGCTGATTGAGAGCTGTTCCTGCAGTGTGGACAGAGCAATGCATTGAAGTGACATGAGCTTAAGCTTTGGTGCACATTTAAAATCAAGCAGCACAAATAAGCTCTTGAACCACAGTAAGGCCATAGTGAGGGTGCTTTTATCTGGGATGTATCTGCTGTGAGTAATTCCACCGCTCACAGGAGTGAGAATCTCTCTGTAATCACTTGTGCAGGGACTAAACAAGACAACCTAATTACTTTCAGTGAAAGCATTTTACAGCATGTAATTGGGTAGAAAGATGAGAGAAAGTTAAGTTGGTGTGGTTAGGCTACTGGTCTGGGAACCCTGATTACCTCTGTCTGTGATGCTTTTTGTGCCTGCTGTGAGAAATAAAAACCATCACAGACATTTTAGGAAAACAGCCTGATGGCACATTCTTTCTTGATTGATGGAGAAATAACACTTTGAGGGGAAAGGGAAAGACTGAGGCTTGTGATGCCATGTAGGATTGTTGCTTCTTGCTCTCAGGGGCTGTTAAGAGCCCTTTGCAAGGACTGGTGGGAGTAGGAGCAGTGATCAGCAGAGCCTTGGGCTCAGCCCCTTCCAGCTCAGCAGGGTCCTGGCTGGGGATACACAATTTCCATTTGCATTCTATTTCTCCAAACTGTTTGAAGGCCACTCAATTCAGCTTCTACTGGAAAGAAGAGCACTGTAATTGAGATGAAATGCTCCTTCTGGTGTTCTCTTACTTTCTTTTTTTCCAATTTATTTTCCTCTCTAGCTACAGCACGGCTTCATTTACTTCAGCAGAAATCACATCCATGCTGCCCTCCCCTTGTTTCTAGAGCCTGTTGTTTATTTCCTTTCCTTGTATCGGTACTTTATAACAGCACAAGGAACACAAGGCAAATAACATCTTTCCAACCCAAACAGAAGGGCTCCTGGTCACTGATTTCATGGAAATGCTGACACAAACCCTCCTTCTTGTGAGGTTAACTGACCTGGAGAGGGTCTGGATGCCCTCATCAAAGGGGTTTTCCTAAAGCCAGGCAAAAAGATATTTTTTTTTTTCCCCCTGGTGAAGATTAGGGGCACCCTGCTGAAGGATCTCAACTAAGGCTGGATTTTCTTAATTTCAAGGAATTTATTTTTAATAGCTGTGAGACATGAACTGAGTCTGTAAGGCTGCAGACAGAGACTCATACATTGCCTTTTATAGCCACACGTTCCCTGTCCAGGCAGGCTGCCTGATACATCACTTTAGTTGGGAGAGGTGAGGGCTGGAACCAAAACACTCTGCTTACAGCAATAAGCCAATGGAGCAGAATCTCTGGCTTGTCTTTCAGCCCATGATCCCATCCACTTGAACTGGGAATGCCACCACCAGCTGCAGGAATAAGGCTTGGCTCCATAATTGAAAGATCAGGTTTGAAAAGAAGGAAAAAACACCTGGATCTAACCTCATGTTGACTGGAAAGTCTGACTGGAACGAGAGCATGAGAGGTTCAGGGAAGTTTTCATCATTGCTATGAGACAGTGAGTGGTGAGGTGTGTTAATGGCTCACCACTCAGGCTGCATGTTCTTCAGAGATAACAGCAGACATATAGGCATTATCAGATTAATTATCAATGTATTGAGTCACTACTATAAAAGGAACCAGATACTATATAACCCAGAATGACTGCAAGCACCTGCACCTGCTGACAAAGAGCTCTATGGTGAAATAAGAGGATGTTACAGTCTGATCCCTCTGAATGCAGTGTTCCAAGACTACCAAATGTATCCTAAACTAATACCACTTCCTCATTGTTATGATGGCAAACAGGTGAATGGGGACTGCCAAGGCACATAGAAAGGAGAAGAGTGTTGGTATCCAGGGATTTTTTTGGTGACAGTCCTTACACCTCCCATCATCTATCTCAGTACTACTTTCTGATTTGAATCAGTCTTGTAGCTCCTGGGGAGCTTCCCTGCCCTGCCCTTCCCTTCCCTTCCCTTCCCCACCAAGACCAGCAGCTCACTGCTGTGTGCTTTATGGTGAAACAGTAATCATTCCCACCCCTCTGAGCTCCTGTCACTGTCTGGGGAAGATGTGCATGCCCATTTCTGCAGATGGTATCATATGGGCTAGTTTTGCTGGAATGATAACATGGCCAGGGAAGAATCATCCCTTCACCAGGGAAATGGGGAATTTTCTCCAAGAAGCCCCACTGCATTTCCAAGCAATTATCCCACAGCCATCCTTGGTTCTGAAGTGGGTGTGCAGATTTTCAGAACAGCTAGGTCTGATGCCACAGAGGAACAGAACTCTTTGGAAAGAACGTGCCTGTAGCTTCATCCCACTGGGAGGGGGAAAGTCTCAGCTTCCTAAGGAGCTCTCATTCATCTGCAACCGTGCCAGGTCCACACAGTGAGGAATGTTACCTTAGGGCTGGTTCTTGGATGTGTTGAGATCAGCAGAAAATCTTCCATTGGCTCAACCCCCCTAGATTTCCACTTAGGTAACTTTCAGGCATAGAATGACTATTTTAAGGTAATTTCAGGTGTTTCCAATGCTTTTCTCTCTGAATCTTGATGCTAAGAAACTTTGCTTTAGTGTTTAGTAGTAAACAGCACCAAGGATGTATTTTTAGCCTTCTAAAATAGTTTTCAAACTGTTTTTGATAGTACATTTTACACACACACACACACACACACACACACACACACACACACACTATATATATATGACAGAGTGGGGTGGCTTAAGGCAATTTCCAGCTTGTTCTTGTAATAGTCAGCGTGACTTACTCTCAGCTTCACCAATAACAAATACTATATTCATACCAAATTATAATGAGTCAGATTTTTGTCTCATCCTTGTACTGCCCTTCAAAACTGTCTTGCCAAACTCACTTATAGTTCTGTGTATCTCCTGGAGATACTAAGGACCAGGCCAGTTCATATTAACAGAGGATCTGGCCCTCTGTTTTTTCATAATTCACACCATTGATTTTTTTTTTTTTAACCCTGTCTGTTATTCCTGCAATCACCTGCAGGTTTTGCAAATTACATTGTAAACCCAAATTGTTGCTTTGCTGGGCTGCACTAAAACCTGATTTTCTAAGCCAGTCCTATCATTTCTCTCCTCAAAGGTCCGTTTCTGCCAGCTATAACTTTCTTTAATAGTCTTATCCATTTTTCAGCAATTTTTTCCATTCAGGAGTTAAACAAAATTAAAGGAAAATATTTGAGGGAGATGTAGAATAAAGAATAACTTTCTCCTGTTCATGAAAACATTTTATTCTCTGCTCTCAGCATCTCCATTTTATCAAAATATCAACACAAGGTACCAGAGTGAACACTTCCATCCCACGTTAATTGCCTTAATGTTCAAGATAAAATCTCTGGCATTCCAGAGAAAAAAGAGTATTTAAAGGATTGCTGATGAGATCTGAAGCATGACATGTTTCCTCTGACCTTGGTCTGTTTGCTGGGACCATGGGAGTCTTGAACTGAGCTTCATCAGTTTTATTCTCCAGAGGAGAATTCTCAGCCTACAGAGCCTGCTTTTCCCAAACTGCAACCATGGCAAACCAGGATGTGCAGAGACAGCCTTTAGGCATGGTACAATAATACTGGGAGGGAAAAAGCCCCAATACTTCTTTTTGAAGAACAGCTCGAGTTTTCACTCAGAAAGTTCATAAGGATTAGGCTGAATGTGTGTGTGTGTGTGGGGAGGAGGAGGTGGAGAGGAGTACAAAGTCGGAGGAGGAGTTGGAAAATGGAGGATGTGTCTTTGACACTCTCCTTTTCGTATCATCATTTCTCTCCTTCCAAGCACTGGGAAGTTTAGCACTTCCACCCACCTCCAGTGGGGGGTTAGAAATAAGTGAAAGGTACTTTTTGCTCTTGCCTTTGTTCCCGTTCATCCTGCCAGGTGGAGACTGTATCAGCATCAGTGCTCCCCAGCTGTGAATCAGGATGATATACAGGGTATTGAAAAACATTTGTGCTGCTCTTAACTATGGCAGGCTCCAAATACCCTCAGACTGCTTTCTCTCCCAATTAAACTCAGCAGCAGCTCCAGGTATGCACCCGCCCCAGTGCAGCCCATCAATGGAGAGGGGTGGACAGGGCACAGCCTCGGCTCTCACTGGGGTCTGAGGGAGAATTGGAGGAGGCAGTTGTGTGGTATGAACCCATCCAGTTACCTTGATGGCTTGCCAAAGACAGTAAGAAGTTTCCTGCCCTACTCTGCTTATTCTATTGAGGCACCTTGTCTGTGGAGGTTGTATTTCTGCTCATTGACATGTAATGGAATCACTCCCAAAAAACCATCAAGGGAAGTGTGTGTTACATATTGGGCTATGGTGATATTGCTCATGATCTGGAAGGAAGGAAAGATAATTGTGCTGTAACTTGCCGTTATTCCTTCAAGATGTGTGAGTCAAATGCAGAGATTTACTACAGGACACCAAGTGCCTCTCTCATGTGGGAACACCAGGAAGGCAGAAAAAGCAAACAGTAATCATGATCAATATTTGCATCACAGCTCCTGCCCACCAGAGAGACAGGAATTACAGAGACTGGCAAAGCTAAATAGCTTGAGCATGGCTATGAACACTGCCAATGTATAGGAGAGAGGGGAGAGAACAAAAATCCCACCCCTGAATCCCAGTCCCAGGACTGTGAATGCAGAATCAGGCCCAAGCTGACCCTTACAGTCCTGGCTTGGTCTTTTGGCAACTCTGCACGACAAGGTGACTTACCCCTTAGCGTGAATTAGGCAGCTGTACAATATACTTATTTATTAACCCAGCTTGCAGCAAAACCCTGCCATTTCTGTACAAGCACATATATAATTTAACAGAGTACCTTTCAAAAAGAAGCACACAGTGGGGAGCCTTGACCCTCAAAGCACTTGGCTGATATTTATAATCCAAACAAATCCACACAGTCACTCGGCTTTTGTTTACAAATCAAACGTTCATGCACCTTGCACAGGCTACTAAATGTGGCTTTGAGGATAAGGCTGTGGTAAATTGTACCAGCCAGCAAAATATGAATTGCTGAGCATGGGATTTTGAGATATTGAGGCAACCAATCTAATAACTGGTCTAGGAGAAAAGGGAATGGCTGTAAATTTGCAGCGTGCTAATATGACTGGGAGCACAAGATCCTCCAGTGATGCTACTCCTGGTCTTCCCCATTTCCAGTTTGTGTCTCTACTATGACATAACTACAAGGAGACAGTTATCACCAGTCACTGGCTGTTATGGGGACACAAGCACAAGGCAAGGCAAGACAAAAAATTGTATCAAAAGCTTTCCACTGAGTTTTAGACACTGCTATCAACACAGCTCTCAAAAGGACTTGGTAGATTCAATTTCTCAGTTGTGTGGTGTGATATCTCTTCCATAAGATCCCAGGTGTGTGCAAATAAGTGGTACAATTTTTACATTTATCTGTTTTTTACAACCCTTACCAAGTCACATTCATACCTGCATAGGGATGGATGTTTTCTTCTGTTTCCAACAAACACAATGACTGACAAAGGCCACAGTGAAACACTATCATACCTTACATTTATACCAACCTTGTCAGAGCCTTTGAAAAAAATATTTTAAGAAGAGCTATGAATGAGAAATTCCATTATTCTTATCTTCTGATTTCCTCATCATTCTGTCAGGCTCATTGTGTAATATGTAGCTCAAACTGGCAGAGTGTCCAGGGCTTAGTCCTACCACATTTGTCACGTTGTGCCTTATACCTACCGCTGGCTAACTCTGCACATTCTCCTGTAATGCAACTAATACACCCTGCAGCATGTCTGCATAGTCAGGACTACATCTTTCCACCTTTTTTCTTTGCTTTTGCATATTGGTGCAGACATGACTATGTTTGTAGTTTTTTCCTTTCATCCAGCTTTGACAAGACTCTCATTTGCCACATTATTTTTTAACACAGTCTTTTCAAAGAAAACTGTCTCCACCTTGGGGGTGGTTGGGGTGGGTTTTTTTTGTCCTTCAATTATGTATTTCTTGCGATTGTCTAATGAACATGTTTCATTCACACTGTAGTCCTCATTTAGTTTTGGTACTAGAGAACCAGTTAGTTTATCGTTATAGTTTGCTGTCATGATATGCTCTGATTCTGCAGCACCTACACATCTTTTCCTCTGACCTTTCTGTCAGCATATAACTTCACAATTGTGATTGTCACAACATTGTTAATTTCTTCCTTATCCTTCTGTTTAGAAACAGAGAGCAGTTTGGGTTGGAAAAGACTTTACAGATCATCTTGTTCCAGCCCCTCTGCCAAGGGCAGAGACACCTTCCTCTAGACCAGGTTGCTCCAAGCCCCATCCAGCTTGGCCTTGAACACTTCCACAGATGGGGCATCCACAACCTCTCTAGACAACCTGTCCCAGTTGCCTCACAACCCTCACAGGGAAGAATTCCTTCCTTATATCTAATCTGTCTCCAGGCTCTTATAAAAAGTCCCTCTCCAGCTTTCTTATAAACCCCTTTATGTACTGGAAGGCTGCTATAATATCTCCCTGAATTCTTCTCTTTTTCAGGCTGAACAGCCTCAACTCTCTCAGCCTGTCTTCATAGGAGAGATGCTCCAGCCCTCTGATTATCTTTGTGGCCTTCTCTGGTCTCACTCCAACAGCTCCATGTCCTTCTTGTGCTGGTGGACTCAGAGCTGAATGCAGCACTGCAGGTGGGGTGTCACAAGAGCAGGATAGAGGGGGAGAATTTACCCTGCATCTGAATATCATATATACATATATACATATGCTTCTTCCCTTGTCTAAATTGTGTATATTAAACTCATGACTTCAGCTAAGACTTAATTTTATTTTACTTATTTTTTTTTTTCCTTCTGAGGAGCCTCTAAATGATAAGAAAAGACAATTCTCTCAGTGTCTTCTAATATCCTGTTAAATGGTCCTCCACCACATTTGTGAAGGGCTTAATTAGTAGGTACACTTGTTTGGCCTCAGTATTCTTCCTATATATTTCAGAAGAAAAGGCAAAAAGAGTCTACTGTTTTAGCCATAAAATTGTTACCAGCTCTGTAATTCCAGATTCACTATGAAAAGAAATGCTTTTGTCCTCACTTCTTTAGGAATTAAATAGTTTTGCTATTTATGTATGAGTGCTGAAATCAGTGTTTGACTTTGTGCAAATATTTTTGTTATGAATGCTGGTGGAGTTGTTATTTACCTTGAGGAAAGTCAAGAAAAATCCTACCCATTTCTATTCCTAGTATAATCTAAGTCCCACTTGGGGAAAGCCCATCACTGTGATAATGGCACCAGGAGTGATGTGCTGTGGCAATGAGCAAATGCAGAGAAGAAAATGTATGACCAGCATAGTGGCTCCAACAAGGGATGGGTGTCAGGGGGTTTATGTCCTCATCCTGTTTCTGTCCTGAAGCTGAAACACGCTCATTTGTCCTACCAACGTGGTTGTTTCTACCTGAGAAGGTGTGAAAGGAACAGCTTCATCAGGAGAGGCTAGTTAAACCCAACTGTTGCCCAACCGCAGCCACTTTGGGAAAAGGAGTGAGAAGCAAAGTGGACATCGTGTTTCCCCATCTGCAGGTACTGATAATGCATTTGCACAGCTTTAAGAAGCTGATCTCTTTAGCTGATGTCTCTCTGGAAACTCTGTTAGCCTACTCATTGTGATTGGTAATGACTGCTGCTCACCCGGGACAGTATCAGCAGGTTCTGCATACCAAGGTCATGTTTAGGTGTTGCTGTATTGCTGGAAGTGGTGCTCACTTCATGGTGCAGAAAACTGGCCCTTGCCCTTCTGTGTCTTTGTAATGTCCATATGTTGTCATTTCCAGAAGTTATACCCGAAACCCAGAAAAGAAAAAAATGAGCCAAAATGAGCCAAAATGAGCTGCCCAGCTGAAGCAGTTAACCAGGGAGCTATCAGGGGTTGCTTTTGGAAGGAATAAGATGTATGAAGAAATGATGGCTTAGTCTGATTCCTATTTATAAACCTTCATTTTCTCTGATCCATAGTCTTTTTTGTTTTCTTCTTTTTTCCTGTGGCCTAAATACTGTGACTTTTTAAAACCACTCTCTTTCAGGCTCAGCAAAACCCTACAGTGCATTCTTACCCACGTGCCTTAACTGAACATGAATCAGATTCCTAATCCAGATGAGGAGATGAGGCTGGTGCAGCTACCAGCTGGGCTGGAGAGATCTGAGGATTGAGGGGGCAGCTGGATGGTCCATGGTGGGGTGGATTACAGTAACTGAAGTGTCTCCTCAGGCTCTAGAAAATCCACCCTCACGCAGTGTCTGGTGGATAGAGTCCCATGTTCACCTCTCTTGGCACGGGTCCTGAGGGAACCCAGTCTCTGTGGATCATCAGCAGCTCTGAGATCCCAGCTCTGAGAGTTGTTCCAGTTGCACAAAACTATGACCAAGAGGTGTAGGGTATTTATTTCCCAGTTGCAGGGCGATGGAGGAACAGGCTCAGGTCACCACAACAGCTACTCCGAGGAGCTTATTGTAAGGTCTTACAGAGCTTTAGACCCAGAGCAAAGCTCTGTGCCACCGCCCTGAGCAGTGCTTTGTGGAGGGCCACCTCACAGATCATCTCAGAGCACTTCTCTGTGGTCTGAGATGATCTGAGGGGGGCCAGCAGTGAGGCACTGCATGGCCACCTCCAGGGCTGGAGAGAATCTGGATTCTTGCCCCTACTTCTGCCAGATGCTGAAAAGAGTCCAGATCTCTTTGCTTTGGCAAGGATTGGGAAGAAAGATGGTCAGGGTGGAGGTTACAATGACAACTTCCCTTAAAGAGTGGTCCTTAGGAGAAGCTTTATGTATTCCCCCTGTGCAGACAAGAACAGACAGGAAATAAAGCTGAGACAGTACTACAGTGATGCCATTAAGGGAGACCCTGCAGTTACTGAGCTTTGTAAGGACATAAGGAGCACCCAGGTGACATTGCTGCCATGGGGACATGAACCTGGGGACCTTTGCTATTCATAGAAGTCAAAATTTGACATTTTAGAAGGTAATGGGCAATAGTTTTGGCTGAAGAAAAGCAAACTGTATTGTGAGGTTTAGGGGATGAGAAAGTGAGTGCCTCTAATCAACTGATATTTCTGCCAGGCAGGGATGAAAGACATTGTATAAATGGGGAAAACTCAGATCTCTCTGAACTGTTTGTTGCAGTGCCTTTTCACCTACTGCCTTTGAAGGGGGCCACCCATTAGGGAACCGCTATTCATTGAAAACCTCCCCTTGCTTATGACAATTGCTCTGGGTTAGGAAGAAACAGGAGGATGTTTTACCACCTCAGTTCAGCTGTTCCCTGCTGTTCAGCCCCCAGAGCCAAGCACCAGAACTGTCCTTATAAAGAGAGGGAGTGTCAACATCAAGCACGCTGCTTGGAATAGAAAATAAAAGATGTAAACCATTCTCCTGCAACTTTCAGGATGGTTACCAATGAGAGCATGGATTTCTCTAATGGGCCACTTTGATCATTTACTTCACACACTGTCTCATCGTGCAAAGGGCTGAATGCATCCTGTGATGAGCAGAGGATCTTACACTCCCCATGAGGAGCTGAGGGCATAGGACATCACACAGAAAGGGGTCTCCAGAACTAATTTGATCCTGACAAAGAATTCTTGTGGAGAAATAGCCCTATAGAGCTTTGCATGCAATAAGGTAATTAACAGCTCATAGGACCGCTCAGGACATTAAAGACTCAGCACACCCAATAGACCCAAATAGCTGTAAATCCTTCCGAGGCTAATTCAACTGTGATCCATTCAAATAAGAACTGAGAGAAGGAAAATAAATAGGTTCAGAGTTTCTCACACAGCAGCTCTGAACTATTGCTTTTTGTCTGCCATCTGAAATCTTATTAAGCTGCAAGTGATTTTTTTTTTTCTCCCACCACCTCCTTTTTTTTTTTTCCTTTCTGATTGCTTGGTTTGTACTACATCCAAACGACTCTGGGGTGTGTGGCTTCCCAGAAAGCTTTTGAAGTAGTTCGTAAATGCAGTAGGGAAATAGTTGTAAACAGTAATTGGAAAAGGTAAGAAGAAAGCATCGTCTGCCTTTTTTCAAAAGCATTGTTCACTAGGAAGATCAAATGTATATTCAGCTCATTTTGCATAAAGGAGTTAGGAGGAGGAAAAAAACCTCCTCTTGGTCTTTGTTCTACCTGTCCAAGTGAGATGCCCCACCATGCAGGCTCTGCTTCTTTTATTTGGTACAGAGAGGGCTGAGTAAGATGAAGCTCTCCTTGGCCTAATCAGCATTATTTCAAATATGTGGAAAAGTGTTTGGTCGAGACCGCAGCCTGCAGAAGGGAAATGAACGGGCTGCCCTAGATGTTGGAGGAGACCTCAGCAGCTGGGGTGCTGAGGCACTGGCAGCAGCACGTGGGTGCTGCCAGGAGCGATTGGCAGCAGAGGCAATCTCCTGTCCCTGACAAGGGTTCTGATAGCAGATCTGAGAGGGCCACTTGAGTTCTTTTGCCACCCAGTTCCCCTTAGTTCTGGAATTCAACTCTCTGCAAAATCTTTCTGCCTCCTCACCCATCTTCTCCAGCTTGTCACCTGCCTCCCATCCCCTACCTCCTATCTCCCAATGTGGTGCCTTCTGCTGTTGCTATTTCCCCCTCTGCTCTTCTGAACAGTGGGGCTGTAGGAAATACAAAATCATCCAGAGCATTTACTGTTTGCAGGACACTGTTGCACAAAAGCAGCATTTATGTCACTGAGATGCCACAAACTGCCAGCAGTTAAGAAGATGCTTTGCACTGACATATTACAGAAATGTCAGTTAACAGAACCTTTAAAATGAACGTTTTAATGGGGTTAAAGGACATTTTTCAAAGGAAATCTCCAGCTGCTATAGGCCCTGGTCATGAAGTGACATCCCTCCTCAAGACCCATATTTCAATTTGCCTTAGTTCTCATTTAATCCTCTTTTAGAGACTAACAGCTCTGATTATTTTCCAGCAGAAACCCTTGCTCAGTGCCTCTGGGGAAACCAGAGTCACAGAAAGTTACAGCAAACCTTAGGAGGAAATATGTGCAGTTGTCTTCTTGTTACATTATAGCAGCACTGAAAAGATCCAGATCTTTTGTTGCTAGGTACTTCACACATACGTAATATGATAAAACAGAGCAGGGACAAAGAAAAGGCATTTTGACTATTACCCGTTGATAAGGCTGGGACTTCTATCTAGCAAGATGTGATGTTTTCAAAGGTCAGGGAAGGAGAAAGGGAAGTTGAGAAGAGAGAAGGAAGAATTGAAGACAGATCTGTGTCTCTGCTCATGGATTGCAGTCTGTTACCCTGAAGACACGCTCAAGATGGGTGAAGAACTTGCAGAGAACTTCCTGTGCCGTGAGATCTCCTCTGTGCTTCTGAGAAAACTGAGGGGAAATGCTCTCAAACTGATATCTCTCTGCAGGTAAAGAAGGAGGTCGTTAAGCAGGACTACCTTGCAAGCACCCATCAGACTCTGATGGCCAAATTTGGCAAAGGTTCCCTAGACTGGTGTCGCTAGCATTTCCCTCTTGAGAGAGGAAACCCACTCCATATCTCTTATTATTCACTTAGGCTGATATATTGCTGTATTTGCCACAAAAGCATTTTCCATCTCTTCCTCATACACTTCCTCCCCTTGAGTCCAGAGCTGCTGCTGCTGTCTGAACGCCTCCTTCAGGCGCTCACCCTTATGTCTGGAGGCGTGAGGAATAGCTGCAAGGGCAAATGGATCATGGAGAAAATTGTTTTCCTTTCCCTACATCTCTATTTTCTCCTGAGGCTCAGGCAACGTAGTGCATTGGCTGAGAACATCTGTTTGTATGAAATACTACAGCACATACCTGTCTGCTGGCACGTGTGGGCGCGCAGGTGTCGTGTGGCGTCAGCTTTGCTCAGCCATCAGAGATGCAGTTTGTCATCCCCCTGGGGACAAACTATAACTATTTTTTCATGTTAGAACATACCGGAGACTAGGGGACATATTTTCTACTTGTTGTTGTTGTTTCTGATGCTGATCAAAACTGTTTTTACTGGTTTTCTTTGGTAATGTCAGCATTTGATACTACATAACTTCCAAAAATGGGGCATGGAAGAAGGGCCAATTGGCAGGAGAACAGCCATGTTATCTTAAAAAAAAATGAAGCAGAAATGTTTGTAACTGTATTTCCAGTGATATTATTGCGCATCTCATGCTATGAGGAGAAACAGGCAAAGCGTTTTTAATCTGATGAATAATCTGATGTCCCAAATTCCTTCTGCAGAATGGAAATGATTAAGACTTTTAGGATCATTTATAAATGAATATCTTTCTTTAGCTTTTCTAATCCTCCTATCACTATACTGTCTGGATGTCAACATAAATAACCCTTTCTCCAGAGCATCTTTATAAGACTTCCAACATTTATGGAAATAAAGAAAATAAACCTAGTTATTGTCTGAATAATCACTTGTTTATTGATGGAGACAAGTATGACAATTTTTCTTGCTCTCTGGTGATTAGATTATGATAAAGTGTGACATTTAGTGACAAACTTGATATGGTTGGTTACATACAGCTTAAAAAAGTGGCTATCCAATTATTCGTTCATGTGCTGGTGGAATGCATTAACCACCTGTGAAGGATATTGCAGTGGTTATAAAGCAAACGCTTCTCTAAGTGGCCGTGATGAATGTGAAGGTCACATGTGTTCCCTGGCCCATGGATATCATTTTTGTTGTCTTCCTTTGCTTTGTCGTGTTCCAGAAAAATCTGAAGCATGAGTCAGAATAATAATGAAGAAGAGTAGAGGATGAATGTGATGGGAGCACAAGAGAAAGACACATTCCCACAATACCCTAACAGGTGCACTAGATTCAATGTAGACTGAGGACTAAATATCAACCCAAAACATCACCTGGAAAGAGCTCACTAAGGGATCCCAAAGAAAAAAATCTCCAAGTGGCTCCTTTCTTTAGGCAGATCTGAAACTTCACCTTTTTAATCCAAAAGAAGGACAAATTTGCAGACAGGCAGAGTTTGTGATGAGGACTAATGGACACAAACTGCACAATGATCAAAACCAAAGTGATGATTCTGTAAGGAGGGAGGAGTGTCTCTGAGCTACACTGGGTTACCTGTATTCAAACAAACAGCAGTGCAGCATTTGGAATCCATCCTTTGGGGAAAGCCTCAAATGCTAGCCTATGAGATACCACCACACCAGTTCTTGTGGCAAAAATTAACTGTGCATCTTTAGCCATATCCCTGACATTACACACTCATCTCCTGGTGCCTTCAGTAGCAGATTCTCACTGTCAACAGATGAGATTTATTTCCTAGCAGCTGTGGAAGGATGATTCAAAAAACCCCAGAAACGGAAGGGGAAGACCCCTGGACATGTCTTTCTGTTTTACCTGAAGAACTTAATCTTCACATCACAGGTCCTCTGAGAAAAGAGACATCCAGTGATAGGTAATCCTCCAGCTTTGCAAGCCATCTGACTCTTCTGTTGGTAGGATCTTATTTCCCAATTGCTCTTGTTCATTGAGCAAAATCACCTGTATCATGAGGAGTCTTCTGTCCTGAAATATGAATTTTAGAATGAAACAGTTATCTTGGCAGAAGCAATAAGGCATCTGGGCCAGACAAACAAGGTGATTGGGATTAGTTTCAATGAGGAAAGAAATCAGCAAGCCCCTGAGGGAGCAAGGTATGAGACAGACTCAAAAGATGGCATGTAATTAAATTCTTGGCTATGTGAGTGCAAGGTTTAGAGGAATGCTTTCTTTTGTCCTTCTCTGTTTCTTCCCCCAGGCAAAGAGCATGCATGGGATTTTTTCTGCCTTGACTAGTGCTCTGAGATGGGTGAGTAGGGGCTGCTCTGGGCTTTTGGGAGACAGCTCCTTATTCAATGTATTTGCAGCTTTCCCAATCGTATTTTGGTGTTTAGGCCATGCATGGTACCAGAAAGTTAAGGTTCATATAGAAACAAAGGTCTCTGGCTCTGCATCACACCTCTTCTTATGTCCCTGGTCCTCCTCATCCTCCCTCCTATGGGCAGCTCACTGCCTGTGGCTCTGCAGCCTGCCGAGCTGCAGGAGTCCTGACTAATAACTGAATATATTCATCTCACTCACTGTTTCACCACCTGTATTCCCCAGCCTAGATCCTTCTTCTACAAGGAACTGCCTCTACTCAGGCCTGTGCCTCTGCTTATTTTGAGGCTTATTTAGTTTCTGGGCTCCCAAAACAAGCTCTTCTTTCGGCTGCCTGGAGGCTGCATATCCCCTCGCCCTCTTCAGCATGTTCTCAGCAGGTCATGAAGCTCATTTTACTTTTACCTGCAGTTTGCAGAAATTGCCTTCTCCTCTGTGGTACCAGGGGAGATCTGCTAATCAGCCTCATCTGAACTCTTTGCAAATAAAGCTGCTGCCTTTTTGGTTTTCACATTGGCCTGAGGAGATAAACCCCAGTGCAAAGCCAGCCTAGGAAGACTAGATGCAATGAAGAGAACCAGCAGTGCAGGGCACTGCAAAAAAATTGAGAATTTACTTTCCTCCTAACGTCAGTAACTTTTTCTGGCATCACAGACTCACAGTAATAAGCATCAATAACAAGTGCACTTGCTGCAGATGAGGATTTGAGCCCCAAAGCTCAGCAGCTCCCTACAGTGAAGGATTGCTGAGCAGCAAGGTGTGTGATAGAGCAGGATATATTTAAGATCATAATAAGGCACTTTGTTTTCCTAGTAAAAATATCTCCTTTCCCTTCTGCCCTCCACTCCTGCAATCAGCAGAGGCAAAGGCAGCTCTTCTCTCCATACTCTTGGGTGTATCACCAGAAGTGCATCTTCCTGAGGTGACACTGCTGCTAAGGCAATTTGAGATCTCACTAAGACTAAGGAGCTACTGTCCCTCACAGCTGATGCGTGTTTGCTTCTCTGTTGCTGCCTTGCTACAGCCCTGAGTAGACTCTCCATGCAGCTTCCACTACCGCACGGCACGTGTTACCCTGGAAATGTATTTGAACATAAGGCATAAGAAATCTGTTGCTATATTTGCTGTTCTTGCACTTTGGGTTTGCACATATGACGTACTCCGCTGCTCTGCAGCATGGCATAAGCTCTGCCAAAGAATAGAGCAGCATATTGCAGCACATCCTCCTCTCCGACAAGATTTTTGACATTCATCTTGAGTTAGCTGAGCAAAAATGGCACAAGCAGGAGCAGCAGAGAGGCCTCTGTGACTGCAGTATCGGAAAGACACCAAAGCGTTGGCACCACACACGTCACAGCTGCATGTACTGGAGGTGATTCGACACCTCATAGCCACACGATGCCGTGGGTGGGACTGCTGGGCTTGGAGCTCTGATTTCATTCACATTCATCTTGCAGAGGCAGAGCATGAAGGAGAAATGGAAAGAATAGATCTGGTTTGTTAGCACTCCCCCAGAAACCAACTACTCCTTGTAATAATCACAATAATAACAATGATAAGCATTCCAGCTGCGTATCAGGAAAACATGAAGTGGGCTGTAGAGTACAAATGAATTATTCTACATCTGAATTCTTCCTTTCCCCTACTCAATTTAATATCTAACTTTTTATTCCTCCTTGCAGCTCTGTATTTCTCCCATGTGTCTTAATAATTGAGACATTGACACTACTATTTTCCATCTGTTCAAAGCTGTCGTACAGATACTGTTTCCTATCCCATCCATGGCTGAAGCAGGAAGAGGTATCCTTTGGCGAAGCAGGTTCTCAGGGAATGTGTTCAGATCAGCCATACACTCTTAAGAGGGGGTGCAGCTACCCATATGCACTAACATTGCACCAGGCAGCTGTGGAGGACATTTCCAGTTTCCTAATTGAAGTATCTCTTATGTCACACTGGGATCTGTTTATAGCTTTAAATTTAAAAAGAAAAAACATTAAAAATTCTTCTAACAAGAGAGGAAGATCTGCACCAGCCACATTGATGTACGATGAGCTCACAGCCCTCCAGCTGGGCTGGGGACTTTCCTGTAATGTTGATTCTCGTTGAATGCTTTACGCAGTACTATGTGGGAGTGATTGTCAGTGAGATAGGTCAGCAGGCTGCTGGGTAAACACCCCTGTCTCTAAGGCATCAAACAAATGACAAATTTTAAATGGTTTTGGAAACCATAGTATGCTGAGCTTTGTTAGATATCTTGGGAATAGAAGGTCTTTTACTGCACTGGAAGGGACAGTTGTTTACATACTCTTACATCACATTGTGCATTTAACCCAGGATTACACAGAGATAGGAAAACACCTCACAGAGGAAAAGAAGAAAAACCACCTCCTGGTCCTTGACATGAGGAAACACAACATAAAATACCAGGTGTTAGCTCCCATTGTGTCGCCAAGCTCAGAACTGCACAGTAATTCCAGCTCTGTTCCTGGCCTCTGCATTTTCTGGAGACTGCCAACCCCTCTCTGACAATGCAGCCAGGTGAATGGTCCCTGGCCCAGGGAAGCCCAGAAACATGTGGGAAGACATTGAGGGGAATGCAGCTTGGGGAGATGGGCAGTGTTAGAACATCTCCAGTGGAATCCTCCTCAGGTTTTGGAGGACTTTCGATCTCTGTGAAAAATGGTCTCTCTGCTGGCCCAGGAGCAGTAACCACTGGAGGTGAGGAGCAAGAGCTTGGCAGGGAGCTTGCCTGCTGCCAGTGAAGAGAAATAGTGACCTATTAAAACAGCCATAAAGAGGGAAAAGCACTTATAATTTGTGAAAATTATAATAGATAACCAGTTACCATTTAATAGCTCTATCAAGATATCTTGGAGGATATGTCCTGTCCACATATCTCAGAGTATATTCCATTTCTTTCATTATTCAGATTCATTTTGAATTCAGTGCCAAGAGCACCTTGGCATCATGGAGGACTTTCATACTTTGATTTGTCGTATCATCAGCCTGCCTTGGAAACGAGCTTCAACTAAGCAGGCAGAAGACAAATTCCTTGCCACATATTTTGTTTTTACTTAATAGAGGCCAAAGAAAAAAAAAAAAAAAAAAAAAAAAAAAAAAAAAAAAAAAGAGAGAGAAATGGGATACCTGTTCCGTCCCCCCCCCCGTGATTTTAAGATTGCAAAATCGGTTATCAAAATGTGTCCAGTTTTTGGGAGATTCAACTGATACTATGATGTTCGATTAAGCTTATTCAAAGAAGATTAAGAGATAATTTAATCACAGTTTGTGAGTACCTAGATAGGCAGAACATTTGATACAAGAGGGTGCTTTATCTTAACAGACAAAGGCAGTAAATTGCTGCAAGTTGAATTCTGCAAAGATTAAATTAGAAATAAAATTATTAAAATCTCTGGTTTTTAACAGCAAGGACACTTTACCATTGGAATAAGAAATCAAGAGAGTCCAAAAATCCTGGTTTTCAATCCAGATGTGATGAACTGGTCTGCTCGAGTCACATAATTGCTCAGGTTTAGGGTTAAGGAGTGTCAACTTGGGTGTTGTGTGTACCTCTGACTCAGGTCTTTGTCGACTGACTCCTTTTTGCTGGGCTGAACTCAGGATCCCTTGGAAAGATGGGAGTCTAAATTCAGGCTCAGACCACTGTAACATGCCTGAGGTGAACTTTGGTAATGAGGGTCTATATCCTGCCTGTGGTGCAGGTGAACCTCCTGGCAGCAGTTGACAGACTGGGAGATTTGATGTGTATCACACGGAAACTGAATTATTTCAGGTCTCACAGAAAGATGACACTTTCTAGCATTGTAGATTCAAGGACTATCCTGGTAAAAAAAACCATCAAGTGCAAGGCTATTTTAGTCAAGGTCTAAAACTAATTCCCACTCTGGGCTATAAAAACAAAGGATTCCTTTTCCAAGCAGTACAAGCCACCTCACACCACAAAACCACTGGGAATCACAAAAGAAGAGAACTTATTTTTCTGCTCATTTTCATGTTAGCTGCAATCCACTGTCTTCACATCACCAGTTTTGGCATCTAAGTGTAGTAGTGACGTAAACATCAGTATTTTAACGTCAAAGAAGAATATAAAATGAAATTGAATTCCAGCAAGTATAAAGGAAATAAAACAATGGCTTTACTATTGAATCCTCTGCAGATTCCAGATAATGGATTATTCATAGACTTTCAGCTCATAATAAAGTGCCCTTTATTCCTGGAATTTGAAGCATTTCTCTCTTAAACTGTGATTATTTTCCAATTCTGTTACTAAGTTCAGTTTTGACACAGTGGTACAATTTCTTTATGTCTCTCTAAAAAGTCCCTATACGAGACCATGAATGAAAACAGCAACTTCTTCCATATGTGTGATGTTTATTAAAAAAATTAATCTGAGTGATACTTCATAGCCTAGCAGAATGGTGTGTAATGGGAAGTACAGCTGTACCTTGCAGGTGCTTCTAGCTGATATATAGACAACACTACTTGGTCACACACAGCAATAGCTCTTAACAAACAGCAGAAATGTCTGTATTTCCAACAACAGCTACCTATGTGAAAAGACAGCAGAGATGAAGAATATCTGTAATAGGTGCAAATTGGTAATTTATCCGAATTCAGTTGGGAACACTAGCGTCTGCCTGGCTCCAGTACGTACGTACCTGACCATACATTCATCCAAAGTCAGGTGTGTACACAACTTCCTCACAGATTGTGGCTTGCTGGCAATGAAAAACATCAGCTCTGGTCTGTTTGTTTGTTTTGTTCAATACAAGGTTCTGTTTCAGTTTGGCTATTCCTTGGGAAACTCAGCTGTGAAAACACTGTGCAATTCAGAAGTCCCCTGCTAGCTGTTGAAATCTGTACGGCTATAGAAAAGGTGGAATTTGTCTTTCACAGATCAAGAGCTTCCCTAATTACTCTACCCAACACAGTTCCCCACATTTATATCAATGTTTTATTTCTATGGCACATTTTAGCTATAAAACAAGGGTACAGATTGATTTCCCAGTTAGCACCATACAAAAATCACCTTAAGACTTGTATTTTTTTTAAATGGGATTGTAAAGAACCTCTGTGGCATTCAGTTCAGCCGATTACTCTTTAAGAATAATCCTGCATTAAAAGAGGAGTGAATCAATGTTCTCACAGGCTTTTACCTTCTCCAGCTTTTATGATCCTTTGCCACTGGTGTTCAGGCTGGCTTTAGACAAAACTGATCTTTGAGGGCTCCATTTTCATTTGTGAGATGCTTGCTAACTCAACAGGGTATTAGATGACAATTAATATTGCAAAACATTGATAGGTTCAGAAGTTAGACCCTTCAGAAGAACTGGCTGTAAAGCAGATAAAACCATAGTCCACCATCAATTACTCCTTTTCAATGACTCTCAAGCCCTCATCACAGGCATGCAATGAGATTTGTCTGCCTTATTGTCTCCAACACTGCGATCCTCTGTGATGCTGTTGACCCGTTAGTATTACTTTGAGGAAAAAAAAACCCACAACTAAAGTAACTTTAGCACTGAATAACTGCCTGTTTAATAATATGGTTTAGCAGAAGCAGCTCACTTTGCAGGAGAACTGTAGCACAAGATAATTGACCTTCAGACAGTTTTGCGCCTTTGCCTTTGATTTGGGCCACGCAACTAAATTTGTGGTCAATTACAGAGCTTGTGAGTGTGAGCATGAAAGCATAATTAAAGGGTAGTAAGAGGTGGACACAAAAGGAACAGCTTTGAAATTGAAGTCCACTAATTCACTCTGGTTGCAGGGGCATAAACAAGCTCTCAATTATGCAGAGTTCAAAAGGCCACCTGTGCAGGTAGCCCCAGCTTTCCATTGTCAGAGATCTCCAGGGCAGCAAAGACAGAACATCCCTATCTCACTAAATGGATGAAAGAAACATTTTTGGTGTAACTAAGGTTTGTTTACAAATTGCACTTTCAAGTAAAGAAAACTCATTTCTGTGTTTCTAGCCATCGAGTAGCCAAAATGTAGAGCTCCAGCTAAGCTCGACATGGTTCATAGCCCTTTTGATCCTCAGGAAAAAAGCCCCAGCAGTATTATATTAATGGACAGCCCTCTGAATAAGAAATAGACATCATTCAGATTTCAAATTAATAAAGGGAGATTCTGGAAGTCAGAGTTATATTTGATTTCATGTTATCTCATCTCCTCCAATGCAGTTCCAGCACAACCTTAGCTGCGTCACCTCTCATCCTCATTATTTAAACTACCTACCCATAAAGTGGGCATAATCACATTTATGCACCTCCAAGGAGTGCCACAAACTCCATATGGTAAAGCACACTTGGAGATCTTCTATGGAACTTAGTACAGTAATTAAAAAGAGTCCTGCTTCTGCAGGGGGGTTGGACTAGATGATCTCTAAAGGTCCCTTCCGATCCCTACCATTCTATGATTCTATGATAAGAAAGCCTTCCAAAGAAAAATTGCTTTTCAAGGTTTTGTGATCTGATATAATGTGAAAAATGCATCACTGAAAGAACCCAGAGTAAGCTCTGGGTGCAATAGTGAATGTTTCTGAAATGGCTGCAGTTCATAAGGATAAATCGAGGCACTTGATTGAGAATTCATGAGTCTGCACCTGCCTGGAATGTGCAGAAGTACCTAATTCAGGAGAGATATATACCTGTTCTGGGATGAGTGCTTATTGTGATGAAAATGCAGAGAAAGCAATATACAACCCAAATGATTAAAGGCAAGAAGGAAAAGTCCACTGTAAAAGCAGCAGCCCAGAATGTGTGTCAAAAGTGAATTATGAAAATAGCCTCATAGATCCTCAGCAATTTCACAGAGCCGTTCCGATAACAATGAACACGACAGTGTGCAATAGGAATAACAATGCCTAGAATTATTCCAACCAATATATTTTTTAAGAACAGTCACTTTAGTTCTCTCTTTACATCTGTAACTGGTAGCAGAATTAATGATAAATATGTCTCGAGCAACAAAAGATTCTGCATTACTTTCTATTATCTGTCCTCTTTTCTTGCCTGGAAGTGGTATGAAGGTATTCCTTACAACTGAACTACAGATGATCTTGTACCTAGTGAACCACAGTTTGTACAGAGAAACTAAGAGGCTGGGGAAGAACAAAGAGCCTCTCAGGTCTCTTGGCAGGATGGCCTGCAAGATTGTAGGGATCTGTGTAGTTTAATATTTCACCGTAAAGCAATTTCCCTGCTGAGATCTCAAAGCACTTCAGAAACATTAATGCTAAGATTCACACATGGTTATTACCTTGCATGGGTGATTTTCAGGGCTGAGCTTTGCTGCTGTTATTAAGGCAGAGCAGGGCTGAAGTGCTACTGAGGGACCTTGTATGAAAAGGCACCACTTCATATCGGTGAGGTTAGACATGATCAGGCCTCAGTGAGACAGTCTTAAGTGTGCAGCTCTACAAAAGGAGAGACTGATGCTGAGCAACTTCAATGAAAAGGAAAAGCCTGCTTCTGTGTATGAGCTACATCACCTTTGTCAGACTGGCTATAATGGGCATGGGCATGGAAAAGCAGCAGTCTCAGCACGAACATAGATATTTTAGAGATGGGGGATTATTATTTTCTAGATGTAGCTGGGAGGTAGGTGGAGGGCAGTAGGAGCTACTCTGGCTTCTCTAATCCTTAACTGGGAGGTGTGAATGGTGAAGCAACAGCCCTCCCATCACCCCATCCACTCACTAAGCCCCTACCACCTAGAAACACAATATTGTGTGCTTGAGACTGGCACTCAGTGCCTCCAGATTTTCTCAGACAGTTCTATACTCCTTCTTCCACTGCCTTCATTATAGAAGTCTCTGCATGTCAAGTGCTATCACCTTGACAGTGATTTCCCACTGCACTGTTTCCTAGGGGCATGTAGAGCTTGAGACTCCAAATGCACCTCTGCTTTGGCCATTGCCGCTACATATGTTTTCTCCCTCTTCTGGGGTTCTCATAAGACCGTGTATCTATTTGAAAAACAAACAAGCAAACAAACAAAATTCTAACCAGGCAACAAAAACAAAACAAACCCCAGCTCATGTTTAGGCAGGAAACCTTGCTATAAGCATCATACCAAATGCCAGCTGGCTAGTCTTTACCCCTCCACCTGTCTGTTTTGATTGAATTAGGATCCCTCACTCCAGAGCAAAGCAATTTGTTGCTATTCTTTCAGCAATTCAATTTTGCCCAACATTGTGGGGAACAGCCTGCATTCAGAGAGTAAGGGCATTATTCTACTTTTACCAGTCTGCTTTAAACAAATATTAGAGAGCAGTGCTCCCTTGGGTACCATTACAGCAAACAGCAATTTTCAAGCAAACTCCAGAGCAGATTGCTCCTGAGATGCTTCTGTACTTGTAGGATGTGTATTATGCACTTATGGCACTTGTGAGGGGGATGGTGGTGGGGAAAATCTTACTGACCTTATACAGGAATAACTCTGTACCAGGCTGATAAAGTCTACAGTTTCCTTGGCTTGTGCAGGGATTGTGCCTGTTTCACACAATCTTATTTTTCATTTCCTTTCTGATGGCAGTCTAGGGCTCACTAATATGGACCTCTCTGCACAAAGGATGTGGTACAGTGGTAGGACACAAGATGTTTGCTGTCCTTTTCTATGACCTGTCTATCCCCCAAGCCCTCTGTCCCTATGGGAGTCAGAGAACTTGCAAAATGGCAGCTCCAATTTGCTGCAAGCAGCATTTCCCTTCCCTCCACAGATGAAAGTATGTGCAGAGTTAGGAAAGCTTACATGTGATGGGAGTGAGCCAAAGCAAGATGGAGGCTGGCTTCCTTTGCACCATTTGCCTCTCCTTCCCCTGAATGGCTGCATTTCACTCTGCATCTGCCTTCTTTGCTCGTCTGCCCTGCTCAGCTCTTACCATGGAAATTGTGATGATTTCCATTCAGTTCATCCCCTTCCATCCGCCTCTCCCTCCTCACACCCCAGGACATTTACCTCCACTAGGTCCTGCTGGTGTGTCCTGGGTCTGTCTACCCTCTTCAACAGGGTTCCACTGGGATGGACTCCTTGGAGCAACTGTTACAGAGAAGCACTTCTTTCCACTCAAAACTAGGTGGATGGAAAGAAAATGCAGTCACTACAGATCTGTACCTCCCATCATTAAACAATGGGTAGGTATTTATTAGACTTTGAAAGCTATAGCTCACTTCTCCTATGTCAAAGGTCTTCCCAGCAGAGCTCAAAGGCAAACAGGTTAACAAATGACTCAGTAAGGAGACCCTCACACAAAGTAAACGTGTTTCTGTTTAATAAGCTGCTAAAGCTGTGCAAAAAAGTGATGTGTGTCTCTCTTCATGGCTTTCTAGTCATGATGGGAAAGAACTCCAAGCATTTCTGATTTATCTTTCCAGAATGAGAGCCCACATTGACCAGATGTTCCCCCATTCATTAGCTAACGAGCTTTGGTAAGGCTGGGCTGGAGCTTGGAGCTGGGTGCTCCACACACAGAGCTTTCCCCACACTCCGCAGTCCAGTTCTTCCCCCCGGCTCTGGGATGCACTGCCAGGCAGCAATGATTTTGCTTAGAAGTTTGGTCTGTAGGGGTACTGCCATGCTGGGAGGGATGAATGCATGCCTGTGTCTATAGTCAGGGAAACATGTATGTGGTAGGGGATGCATGCTGCCTAATACTGGATCAGGCCAGCTAGTGAAAATAGAGTTGCTGTCTCAGATGTACTTCATTGGTATTCTGGAGGCAGCTGGACTAGAGACTGCACAAAATTATTTTCAAACAAGAATTACAATTGGAAAGGCCAAAAAGAGAGAGATGGAGAGAATTTTGGGGGCATTTGTCAGCTGAGAGCCTCAAGGTTGTATTCAAGCTGCCTTGTTGATGACAGAATAAACACAAGGAAACCTGAAACAAATGGTGCTTCATGGATCAAAAGGATGAGATTCTGCCACAGACACTTAGTGTTAAAAGGCTTTTCATTGCGTAAAGAGGGAGAGCACCCAATCTGATGAAAAAGAAAGCAAGACTCTCTTCTGCTAGAGGCTGGCAAGGTAGCGCTGGTTGGGGTAAACCCTGCATGTCCTTCTAAAGCCAGATGTGTGCAACAAAGCGGCAATACCTTACATGCAGAAGCACTGTTCCCCTTCATATCTGCTATTGGCCTGACAGACACAATGCTTAATTCTGCCAAATTTGTCAGTCTTGACCTGAGAGCCTGATCTTCGGGAAATTCTATTCATTGCTGAATAAATAATGCATAGGCAGTCATGCATTTTTCATGCTAAGACTTTTAAAGGCCACTGTAGTGATGCATGTAAATTCAGTTCCCCTCCCCCCTCCTTCCCTTTCTGCACACTCAACTGCTAAATAATTATTAACAACTGATTTGCAGCGTGCTGAGCGATTGCACCATCCAGAGAATCCATTGCTGCTTTGACATTGTTGCCTGTTCTCCAGCCCAGATAAAGCTGAAGAGAGACAATGCCAGGCAATACTGAAGCAATCTGTCTCTTTTCCTCCCCTCTCCCTATTTTTTTTATTTCTTTTTTATAAGGCTCTACAAAAACACACATGTATGAAGTGAAGCAGAACAAAGGGACAGGCTTGTGGATTTTATATTCTGGAAGCACACTAATCCCTTCCACAAAAGCAAAGCTGGTGCCTTGATTTGTTGCTGTTGGCTAATCTGTGTCAGAGAACTGAGCAGATGATGGGGCTTGGGGCAGCTTTATCAGGCGAGTGACTGAAGGGCTGTGAACTGAAGGAGGGAGAAGCAATTGCTGCTAAACAAGAGCTTAGAAAACAAAGCCAGAGAGCAAATCTGGTATGAGGGAGGCTGGGAGTTTTAAACCACCCAGGTTAACTCTCTGCACATTTGTGTTGGCTGTGGGTGAGATCAGGACAAGAGCAGAGTCCTCATTGGAGGCTGGAGATGTTGTAGGTGAGGCAGCATTGAAACAGTGCAGTTTTTCAGTGAGTCAGCGAGGAGGCTATGATGAAGAAACAAGCAGGGCTTCTTCCCACTCCTGGTGACATTGCTGGTGTAGTAAAGATCACAAAAATCCTTCCCTGTGCCATCCAGTCTGCTGAGTGAGATTCACCACGCAGCTCTGGTCTGTTTTTCAGGAGGGAAATGAGGCAGAGCACCTCCAAATCTTCATTAACTTAATCAAACTCCAACACCAGCCTTGCAGAGACTTGGCAGACAGACTGCTGAAGCAATAAATATGGAAAAGACAAACTATAGTTTTACTTAAGACTTCAGGATCTCCTGAGCAGAATCGAATGGCCAGCAAGAACATAGGGATGTGTAAAGGACATTGCTTTGATCATCACTGTGTTGATGTTAGTATAAAGAGTAAAAGGTAATGAAACCTGGATTTGGAGCAACTTTCAGTCTCATTGGCAGAAGTAAAGTCCTCCTATAGCCGCTGCAATTGCATCTATCCTGGAATAATTTTCCCTATAAAGGCTTAAAGGTAGTGATTAATTCATCCATTCACTTTCCTACTTACTCCCCAGTCTGGCACAGAACAGAGTCATAATTCCCACCAAAACTCTATTTCTGTGCACGGTCAGAGAGATTACACATATGCTGCAATTAAACTGCATGCTTAAATGCTTTTCTGCCTGGGGACCTGGTTTTATCATTATATGCTTAACTTGATGACATTTCAGACCTAAAATCTGATGTTAAATCAGGGTGAAACAGACTGCAGAGTTTTCTGCTTCAATGCTTTTTGGGCTCTTCTTAGGAAATATGTGAAGCTATTCCACAGGTCAGAAGAGGTGAGTTTGCTTTTTCAGAGAGTTGGGACTCCTTTCAAAGAAGGGCAGAGGACTCTCTGTTTGGATGGAGACTTGCATCAGTTTTATTTAACAGTAGCAGAGGAGGAGTTGGGGACAAAGGAGAGAAAAGAGATGTGAAGATGAGTGCCGAGGTCTCTGTGGGAATGGAAGAGCAACGTCACTCAGCAGTATCTTCTGTTCCTGTCCTAGGGGATGCCATTTGTCCTTAAGTGTCTGGCTTTCTGAATTAGTAGTAAAGTGAAGACTAAGAATTTATCCAGATGTAATTTAATGTTCACCTTTGGAATAGCAGCCTGCACTGAAAGATTTTGGCTAAAGCCACTCACCAGTCACATGCACACACATATAAGCCTCTTACAAATTCTCCTGCCTGGGCTGAAGAGCATTTTGAAATACAGATGAGAGCTGACTGCAAATACATCTAGAGAACTCAGAGAGAAACCTACCCAAGACAAATTATGGAAATGAAATGCCCATCTTTACAGATCAATACAAGGGAGTCCCTGGTGAGAAGTGTATAGATCATTTAAAAGACCTCTCATCCTATCTACGAGGATTCAGCTGCAAAGTACACTGACTGATGTGGGGTGTTACTAATAGCATTGACATTAGGGAATCAGTCTCCTGTATGTTGTCCATGGACTGCTCTTGCCCTTTTTATTTGAGACTTTCATTTATATGCTGGTAATAGATTTGCATTTAGATGAGAGTAAACCTGGTCACAGTGAGGATGCAAAGGGAAGAAGGTCCCATATTGATCCCAACAGTGAAATCTTCCCCTCAGTAGGCTGTTTTAATTGACAGCAAAAATGATAAATTGCTCAATCTGTCAAGAAAAGGGATCTCTCTCCATGGTTTGAAATATTGTGCCGTGTTTGTCTTGCTTTCATGGAGCTGCTCTGTCCACCTCCCTCCCTCCCTTCTGCAGCAGTTTTGGGTTGTGGTTTGTGCTAGGTTGTGCCTTGCAGTTAGTTGCAAAGGATGAGCTATGCCAGTAAATCTATTAATTCCAGTAACTTCTTTCCTTCATGTAGTGTTATATTCTGGGAGGAAGGTGCTTCATTTGAACTAGGGCATCCCTTTGTTAACATGCCAAACCCCCTTTTGAACCAAATCCTCCTTTTCTGCCTCCTCAGAGCCAGCTTGTGCTCCCCCTGCGATGGAGAGCTCAGGCTTATTTCAGAAAAACTGTGTTGTCTGCTTCTGCATTCAGCACAGTTGTCAGTCTTGGTAATGAAGAGGCTGAGGACTGGGGTGGAAAAGCTTTTAAAGAAATCATAGTCATGCTTTGAATTTTCAGGGATGTTTTTCATGTCTAGCTTGCAGAATGCCTGATGAAGGACTACCATTGTTCCTCTTTCACAAATGACAACACTGAAACATGGTGAGATCCAACAGCTTACTCAAGGTCAACCACTAGCTAGTGTCAGAGGAAAGGCTCTAGCCTTCATCTGTTGCCCAAGCTGAGGTGGTAGGCAATTCTACCTCTGTTGCAGGCTTGAAGAGATGATCATTTGCAAGAAGGACCAGGCATGATTTAAGGGGCACTAAATAGTTGCCATGCAGTCAGTTTCAAAGGGCAGCCCTGTCAGGATGTGATGCAAGTGGTTGATGATGAAGCACTGCTGAAGCTTCCAGCAAAAGCCCCACAAGGTTGTGAGGATGCAGGCTGAGACCATAAATTGCAGAAGGTTCCCTCTAGTCATCATGTGCATGTTTGCTCTGTGTGCGTGAGGAATGTGATTAGAGGTGAGCTGTCCTGGTAACACAGAGCACATAGGGACCACTATAAAATGCTCTGACAACACAGGCATTTTTTCTGTGGGTGTAACTCTTTTCTCCTTGCTCCTAACACCTCACAGGTCTTGTTTTCCACCCCACTCGTGCAAGTGGTGCATCAGCACCTTGACATTCATGCGTGTAACCTGCAAGGGTCTCCCATAGAACAACTGTCAGCAGGATGGAGGTATAAATGCAAGCACAGCCCTAGGTATAGCCTGCTTTTTGATGTGGAGACAGAACACTCCTCTGCCCTCCTATTGCCCCCACCCAACAGAAAATCAGTCCTCATCTGCTTTTTGTCTGGACCAGCCTCAAGGAGCTGCATACTGTTGCTAGGCTACCTGGCTGCCTTCCCATAGCTACTGGAAACCTTGCATCAAATTGCAGCTCACATTTTGGGTTATTTTTATCTCTTTGGGGAGACATGGGATGCATGGATGACAGGCAGAAGGAAGGAAAATATTCAAGTGCTTGAATGCTCTGGTCATTGAGTTGTTTGGCATGTGTCTGAAAAAGCTTGTGAATATGAATGTATGTGTTTCTGCTTCCTTAAATAGGTAGAAGATATGTGGGATCATAATGAAATATCTGTCTGAGTAATGAATATCAAGTGTCACCTTTTGTGCTATTTTGAATCTTTGATAATTTGTCTTGTGTTCTGCAGCAGCCAGAAAAGAGCTGGAAACAGATTTGCAAAATGCACCGATACACCAGAAAACCCGTGAAGGGCTGGCAAGTGTGGAATAAAAAGCTCTTGGCATTTATACAGATACAAGATCCTTACACGTTACTTGGATTCAGATATCTCCTCATGAAGAAGGCAAGAAAATACGGCAGAAAAGTGGAGAGTGGATGCAAAACACCAGTTAATCTCACCCTGACTGCAGATGAGCTTCCCGTGTGGGACCCAAACCTCCCAGGGTAAGAGTGGGATTGAGAAACAGCCCCTGAGAAACAGCAGTCTCCCAGGTAGCAAAATGATCCTGACAATTATTGTACCTATGGGATGCTGGTGAAAGGGGAAAAAAAGGGGGAAACCCACTCACTGCCTAGGATCCATTTAAACCTCAACCCCCTGAGAAGCCATTCCCAGTATCATCCGGACAGACTGTTCTTTGCTTTCAGTCAGAGATGGATTCCCCCTTAAATCACGGCTGCCAATTATATATGAGATAAATGCAAGCCACAAAACTCAGCTCAAATCAGGTTTCCTGCCCTCATTCCCTCTGTTCTCCTGCAAATCAAGCTGCCACCCAAGGCTGAGACCTGGCAACTCCCCCCAGCACCGGCAAGAGACACATCATTGGCAGTCGCAATCATGGGCTCAATCAGCAGCAAGGAGATTATTTCTATTTTCTCAGCAGCTGTTTGAAGGGAAATAATCCTGGAAGAGCCTAATGAATTAACATTACGAGAGGTATCTGAACTAATGAGAAGGAGTGGAAACGGGCTGAGGAAAAGGAGCTGCTTTTCAAAGAGATGCAGTGCCTTTATTGGCTCTCTTCTGCTTTGGATGTTCAAAGACCTTTTTTTTTTTCTTCTATAGCAATTTTTTTTTTCCTGAGCGATTGAAGAACTAAAACAATTACAAACTGTACCGATTTCCTTTTTTTGTCCTCTTAGCTTTCTCACTTTCACTTAGCAAGATGCTCAAACTGATGACATTCCCATCCTCCCTTTCCCTTTCCCCCTTCTTCAAGACCAAAATAATTAGAGACTAACTAGAAACAACAACAAACCAGAGTACCAGAAGTCTTCTGAGCTGTGCAGGGTTAGGCATTGTGCCACAGCATGCTAGGGAAATTAAAATAAGAAAAGAAAAGGAAAGAAAAAAGAAAAAAACACATCTTTCCAGTGCTTCCGAGATCAAAGGAGCAACCCTTGAAATTTGATGGTTGGGAACTTCTGAGAAAGGAGGTTGTTAAACCAGTCCTGACTTCTGTGTCTGTTTTATCAGCAGGGAGACAGTGACATTGTTTGAACTAGATACTGACTTTTTCCCCGCAGAGGTTGTGTGATGATTTCTGAGTGTGTTCCCCAAGGCTAAGGATTTGCTATGAGAGTTCAGAGACAGGAGCTGTGTTCGCACTTTAAGTACACGCCTTCACAGATGCAGCTAAGGGCTTGGATGCTTCCTGCATCATCCATGTCCACAGGCCTTTACACAAGCAGCCCAGATAGAGCTGTGGACCTCACATGTCAGTTTGTAGTCGGTTTCACAAGATTATCACACATTTTCCTTTGGATCCTTGGAAGAGGCTGGCGCTTGCGGTTGAACTCATAGATGCTGTTGCATTACTCAGCTGTGCTGTCCTGCACAATTAGTTGCAGCACCAGGATCACAGTTCAAAGCGGTGTGTGCATATGTAAACCTGATACTTCATTTATTCTAGGCTGACGGTTGCAGACAACCTGCCTGGAGCACTCAGTTTGGCATTATCGCTTCTGACCCTCTCCTGAGCTCCAACACAGCCTTTGCTTCCCTGGAAAATATAGCCCTCCCATCTCAGCTTTTTTTTCTCTTCAAAAGACAAATTATTTAATATCAAGATGTTTGCTGATTGTTTCTTTGAATATTAACACCGAGAAGGGTTGTTCCATTATGACATTAAGGCAAGGATTTGCATAAAAGCAGCCTTGGTTCAGAACCACCTCTCAGAGTGGCTGGGACTGATGCTGTGACACAGGTTTTCTTCTGCACCACTGTGAAGGCTGGAAAGTGTCCCCACCATCTGCCACCTGGTCCTTACTGCCCTTGGGCTGTGACTGAGCTTGTGGTGTGGTCACTCCTTAATGACCTTCAATCAAAACAAATTAAGCAAGCAGTGATCTGCTATTTAAAGTGCCTTGTCTCCAATCACTGAAATAAGCTAAAGACCAACCAGATGAACACTTGGCAGGTTAAGAGGTTGGTTGTGATCTGCTGGTGCAACAGCATTTCTGGCATAGTGGCAGTCAGATGATTCTAGACCTGTTGTTAATGTGACCTCCCTTTCTGGATATTGTATTATTTGCTTTCTCATTTCCCATTGTTACTTTGGACAGTTCACACACAGTTTCTCTCCCATGTGCTCTACATTTCATTCATGGGTATCTCTGCATGTTTAGGCTGAATTTTCCCTGTTTCAGATGCTCCAGCTCATGCTCAACTCCAGCCCTGCAATCTCACATGTGTGGTGCTGAGCTATGCTGAGGTCACAGAGAACATACGAGCAAATGCACTTGCAGGATCAAGACTGCAGTTAGTTTTGTTCCACATACAGAAAGAAGCAAATGGACTATGTGACACAGTGGCACTCCTGCCTCTCTATGCTTCTGCAATTTGGGGAGCGAATTGCAAAGGGAATGGGGTCAATGGAACAGTGCAAAAGCTATCTCGTTGCTCATAAAACGGCGTGCCCCGGTTTGGCTGCCTGTTGTGTCCAGGGATACCACAGTCTCCCTGGTGTCCTGCCCTTTTGCTCACAAGACCTGGAAGGCATCCAGAGCTGGTTCAGTGATAATTTTTCTGGCATGGCAGAGACTGGCAGGTGGTGCAGAACTAATATGTTCACCACTATGCATTTAACTCTAGTGCAGAGAGGAGGGACAGGCTGGGGAGAGGCACAACCTGAATGCCACTTACATTCATGGAGCTGGTGGGTGATCCAATAGGGGTCATGGACAAATGGTGTAAATTAGAGTATCCTCAGGCAGCCTACAAGAACTTTGTTGGGTCCAGATCTTCTCTAGGACACAGGAATCACTACATGGCATCCTATCTGCTTCCTTCAGCTGATCTAATGACCAATAAAGTCTTTATCTTTTGTCTGGCTAAATGTAAATCCTAGGGAGAAAAACACACGTGGAAAAGTATTTGGCAAGGCCTCCTTTGAATACTTGTTCTCTGTTTCTGCTTTACCAATGAAAGAAAGCCTAATACTTTAGAAATGTAAAAATAATACATGAGAAAAAGGAAGTAGCTTAAATAATTAGAAATAGGAGTGAAACTGACTGATGGAGATTCATCGCTCAAAATGAAATGTGTAAAGAAAACATGAAGCAAAAGAAATGGAGAAAAGTTGAAATGTCAATTCAAAGTTTAAAATTCTTGCCTCATTTACCAACCTATGGTGGGGAATTTGTTTTGAAATAGATTAATTTTACGTTCCCCGTCTCTCTAAAATTATATTTTTAAAATTACATGAAATATTCATGGAGGATGGGGAGGGAAATAACATCACCTTTGCTTTGCTGTTCAAATGAAACAAACTGAAGTGAAAAAGACAGTAAGTGAGTGAAGAGCTTTTCATTCCAGGAGAGTATGAAAAAAACAAAATTCTGCTTTCCTGTATTCAACGATTACAGTGATAATGGCTACATAAGAACCTAGACAGAGAAATTTCCAGCCTCTCTAAAATTCTCTGCAGCTTGCAATTACACATAGTCAAATTTATCACGGATGCCAGATGGCACAGCTAGCATATTGGCAGGGATTTTTGAAAGAGGAAAAATAGCTGGCCTGTTCTGTGCTTAGCTTGCCTTCCTTTCTCCCTCCCACCCCCAATAACCTTCTCCTACTTTTTCTCTGGATGTGGAAATTTCTCCCCTTCTCTGTGAAGCAGTAATTTGGGAAACGGAACAATTCAACTTGTTTGGGGTTAGGCCTTTATCTAAGATACTTGTAGGTTCCCTGAATGGTAAATAGGTGAAATCATTTAGTTTGAAGATGCATTTTGGTTTTTTTTTGTAACTAGCCCTAATATTTTCACTGGAATGAAGGTGAGAGATAAGAGCAGAGGTGATATTGCAAGAAAAGACGCTTACACTCTAATCAGAGTGTAGGCTGCTCTCTGGACAGAAAAGGTACTAACTTTTACAGACAGGAAAGCAGGTACTGATGTCAAAACCCTGATACACTGCAGATCTTTCTTTGTGGCAACAACTATCTTTGCAAAAAGCAACAAAATGAAAAGATGGTATTGATTGCATGCTCCTCCAAATGTCCAGGTTTTTGCAAGTGTTTAGAATCACATTTGTAAGTGCTCAGCAACCAGCTGCTTCTCTTGTGTCACTTGTGGCCAGATTTTCAAACCATCTCAATACCCTCCAGGAGCACTGTGACATGCAATCTGCTCCCTGTCTCAAAAGAGACAAAATTCCTTTGAAAATCTGGCCCAGATGGTCAATGCCAATCAATTTTGGAGAAAGCTTATAATGCCCAGAAAGTACCGTGAGACACATCTCAGAACGATGAACGAAATGATGGCTCTGGGAGGGACCTGGACTCTAGTATCTTTAATAAGGTGAGGAATTCATGCCAAATCTCACTACAGTCCTTTATATTGATATAAACTTAGATCCTCCAAGGTATTAATTTGAATTGCTCCTTTCAGTTTCTTTGAGAGTCAATTGCCTCATTGCATCTGGAGATACGGACCCTCCATTTATCTGTCTGTCCCTCCATCCATCTGCTTTATTTGACTGGCTTATTTTGTCCGATCATTTGAGGGTTGCTCTCACAGCTCATGACTGTTTTGGCAGGTGAAACATTCCTATATCTTTTTTCTGAGCAGTGTTGATAATCCTTGCTATCAAGATATTACAGGTTAAAAGCTTTTGTCTCTCTGTGTGTGCATACTCTTTCTATATGTTTGAAAGAACATCTAGAGGTGAAAAGAAGGCAGAAAGTGAATAATGCAATTACTCTGTCTTTAATCTCAGCCCTTGTATATCACACTGTTCACACTAACCCTGTAGAGGCAGACCTGTCACACTGCTTCAGCCTTTTTATTTACATTCCCTTCCCTGCGTGGGTGAGTGTGGATGTATTTGGAGTAGGGAATAGATTGCAGAGACAAGAAATGGCTGCTGCCTATTTTCAGCAGCCTGAAATATCTATTAGGGCACTCCCTCTTCAACAAGTCCTAGGGTACATGTTCACTTTCCTTTTTGGCCAAGTCTCCCTGATGTGTATCACTCTGGGTACCTGGCAGGTGATATCACATCTGTCCCCTCTTGCACTTCCCCAGGCCTTTTGCCCTCAGAAGTCCACGTGCATGTTTCGGCTCTTAAAATTGTAGCAGAACAATTGGTATGCCCAATAGATCCTCTCTGGGATATCCCTCATTTCTCCTGGATGCTTTTTGTTAGAGACTAGAGACTGCTACACTCAGGCTGATCTTCCCTTGCTCACTAATTTGCAGAAGATTGGCGATTGCTGGTTGCTCTGTGTGTCTCTTGTATGTATGAGCCACCCTTCCACACACTGAGGAATCACTATTGGTTATGAAATAGTCTCTGGGCACCATTTGATGGCAAGTACAGTAAAACAAAAAGGACAATTACCAAAAGCAGAAAACTCAACACTAAGAAAAAGTAGTGGGAGGTGGAATGAACTAGTTGTGGCCATAGAATGATTGTGTATGCAAACTTCATAGGACGTGAAGTATAATCTTATTGAGATGATGTGTCCTTCCCACATTTGAAACAGAAAAATAATACCTATCAAAAGTATCTGCCCATTTCTCAATTACTCATGCAATCATGCTTCATTTCAGTCTCAAATTTACTCTGCAAGGCCAGGAGTGATTACTTAGATTGTTTCTGCTAGGGCTGGGTCCTGATGGCTCTGTTCAGCTCTAACAATACTGCCTTAAGCACCCACTGGGAAGGTCCTCAGGAGCAGAAGAACTGGAGTTAAGCAAACAAGTGTTTGTTCCTGGGCAGAGCTCCTGTTCTGCCCAATTGTACACAGGCCAACTGCAGTGAAGATTAGGGCCAACAGTCCAGTTTGGGACAGGCTGGTAGAGATTTGTTTTTCTTTGTTTCAATGTATATAACAGGAGCTTTTTGGTGTCTTTTTCTCCCCTTCGGTGGAAAAGGCCAGAATCTGGCCTTTGCTTGATAGTTGTGAATAGTCTTATCTCAGGGCCATAAGAAATGTCATTCATGTGGCTTTCTCTTAATGACTTCTCTGGTGTCCTGTGCTCCTCATCCTGAAGCTCTCAGTGACTATCAGTAAACCATTCTCTAGTATGGGACTTAGAACACCTTTACTGTGGTCTACACAACAATGAAAAAAGCAGTGAAAGACTGAAGCACAAAGCATGATATCTTCATATGGACCCTCAAACAGTTGTTGGGGGGAAGTTTCCACCAATGCCATCATCACTGTCACTACCTACAAAGCAGACTACCAGAGCTGACCATGACGGATCTCTCCTGAGCTTTCAAGATGCTGGCGTTTCCTGGCTCATGCAGATTTCTACATCACTTCCCTAGGAATCATAGACTATAAAAGCATCTCCTTTAGGATGGTCCTTCTGTCTACCCCCTGAGCCAGCGTGTTAAAGCCTTGGTACAGCTGAGACCCAGCTGATCAGCACTGGCATTACATAACTTACCTCTTAACCTCCTTTTCTTTGAAATGTAGCAGGAAATGGCTATGTCTGCCTCTGCCTGAGACAGCTTTTACGGACTGAGAGGGAGCATCTGGTGCTTTTTGGGCATTTGACTTGCTGTATTTGTGGATTTTCACAAAGAGCTTGAAAGAGAATAGTGAAGGGGAGGATCAATGTGAGGATCCTCCACGAGCAGCAAATAGAATCTGAATTCACAGATCAAGGTATCCACTGAAGGTAGGACTGTTGACACAGATCTAACAGGCACTTGCCAACGAGGCGAGCGAGTCTGCTACTTCTCAGAAGTATTTCAAGCCAGCTGAGGAGAAATCACTTCAGAAAATGAAATATCTATTTTGCTCTCTTGCTTAGCTTTTACTGCTAGACTTGTCACCTCTCGTGCACTCTTCTCAGCACCTTGCATCTTGTACAGGACCTGGAAAACTCTATGGATGTACAATGCACCCAGGGAAATAGGACAAGATGACAACAGATGGATCTGCCTTGAAACTGCAAATTTCCCTATCTTTTTTCTTTCTTTGTGGTTTGAATCAAAGCATTACTGAGCAGCAGGGAGGCCCTCCTCTCGGCCTTGCTTTTGAGCTTGTTGTTATTTAATAGTGCAACACTCTATTTATTAACTCCTGACACTGCAAACGCGTTGGAAAGGAGGAGTTTCCATGTGTGTGGGAGAATCCCTTGAGAAAGGAAAGAAAGCAAGGGAAAAAATAATAATGTCACAAATAAATGTCTTGGCATTCTAGAGAAGAAAGGCAGAGGTTTGTGCCTGGAAAACAGCTTGTCATTTGTCTTTAATAAGGAACAATTGAAGACAGATTTCCTACAGACACTGGCCACATATTGAACTGATTAAAAATCGTGTGCTTATTGATTGTTGTATTCTCTCCCCTGACTGCTGTGCTTTGGTTCCTCTCGGGAGCTTTGTCCATGGCATCCCAGTGCTCCCACTGCACTACTGAGAGAGATGTTTCATGCTCATGGGCAACACCAGAGATACCTGTCAGGCTGCACTGCTCTCACAGGAGGGTCTCTCCAGGGGCTGAGGAAGATGAAGGCACCAAGGTTCCCAGTTTTCTCATTGTGTAGATGGAGGCATGCAGATGAGGTGCTTTGTTTCTTTGTGCCCAGTTGCCTTTCTTGCTCAAACTTCCTGAATAGAATTTTCCCTTGTATTAAAGGCTATAAGATCTTTTAGACAAAGAAATATGAGCTTCTGATCCTGCATCTTTGTTTTTGCTTCTACAGAAATACTGATACGGTTAAGTCTGGGATAACAGGGCTGAAATACACTTCACCTCAGGGTAATTGGGCTGCTGGGAGGCCCAACCATGAAGGGAATGAGATAGAGCTGAAGGCAATACTGAGAAGTCCCAAAAGAGGGGCTACAGCCTCCCCTACCATCTAGCTAAATCTTTGTCTATCTTACATCATGAACTGATGCACAAAGCCATAAATTAAACCACAGAGTCCTAGGCCATGCTTTAAAATTCACACTCCACTCTGTCCCTACCTACAGAATTATGTTGTATACCAGGGGTGAGTGATCTCCTGCATCTGGCCTTTCCTTCCACCCTTTTGTGTTTTCACTGTTCTACAGCTGGTTTAATATCCCAGGGAGTAAGAAGTACCTTCTCAGGCTGCAGCCATTGGGGAATGGTGACCTTTCAGGCCTGAGGGAAAAGGAGAGAGTCAGAGTGGTCAGGATTGGTACATATGAGGTAACTGTAGTCCTGAGCTGGTGGTAAAGCAATGCTCAATCTCTGGCTCTACAGAAAGCCCAAAGTGACCATGGTCCTGATGTCTGCCACTACTCTTACCTAATGAGAGACTGGGTGAAGCTAAGACATGTCATGGTTGACACCTGAAACACACTTCTGTGTTGAAATTCCAATGAATCATTTCACTATGAAGCCAAGGATCTCACCAGAAATTGGCACCCATTTCTGAAGTATCTGAAAAAGGTCTGATTGCTAAAAAAACCCTACTTGAGCAACCTTCTTCTAAAATCTGGACTCTGACAAGCTAACCTGCAGGAGCTACAGGACTAGTCAGTGCTGAAATCTGCACAATCAATTCAGTCCAAGGTATTTAATAGGAGAAAAACCAATGAAAACCAGCAGCTCTAAAAACCGCTGTTTCTGAACTGCAATGACAACTGACCGTGTCGCTTTAGAGACAGTTTAGAGTCTGAGGAAAGGGTTAATTCTGTTTTCATGCTTTTTAAAAATAATTATTTGTTGTCATCGTGAAGAGTGACTGATAATAATAATTACAGCTCAAGCATACTGTTCAGTTGTTTCCCGTCAAAGGGGCAAAGTGCAAATCAGCTAGTCCAGATTTTTTTGAGAGCGTTCAAAATTAGGTTCCTACCATCGTAATCCCTCTCTTCTTACAGAAAAAGGGGGAAACTGCCTTCTGAAGTATCAGACAGGGTTTTGCCTAATAACAGAAGCTTGGTCTTGAGTGATGTTTGAAATCCATGAAGGAGGGGAGAGAATGAAGCAAACAAGGAGCAAGATTTATCCTGCAGTACCTATGCATTGTCATTTCTCTCTCCACTTTTTGGTTTTTTTCCTAGTTGCTTTATAATACTTTAAACAGTTATAAAATGGTGATTAATACTGTTCAGAGCTCAGCTAAATCTCTTGCCTGGTCATGCCATCTTTTTTTTTTTTTCGTTCAGTGGCTCTATTTCTCATCTGTGAAGTGAGGATGATATACCTTTCCCCTCAAACTCTATCTATCTGGTCTTTTTAGCCTACAAAGTCTTTGAGTCATATAGTATTTCTCATTATTATATTGCATCTAGTACATAGAGAATGTTCTTAACCTGATCTCAAATGTATAATTACAACAGAAAACAGGCTATGCAGATGTTGATTAAGGATGCTGAACCCTGTAAACATATACAGCCAAGTCAAGTGGACACAGGAAGTAGAGAATTGGCAGAAGCAGATGTCCAAAGACAAGAAAGAAAAGAAGTTTTGGTTGAGAGCTACATGGTGAAATATTGGCCACGTGGAAGAAATGTTAATGGGAAAGCCTGTGAAATAAAGCTGTTTTGTAAAAGAAAATGCCAAAGCATGTAAAATTATCTGCTTTGGTTTTTTTTTTTTTAACCCACCTGAAGTCTCAACCTATTTCCAAAGAGATGTGCTCAAATGGGGTAGCAATGTGAGTATCAGATCCTTGAAAAATGCACGGAAATCCCAGAGCATGAGCTTCCCCCCAGAAAGCTGGTGCAAGAATGGGTGGTTTTGTGGTAATCTCAGGAATCCAAGACTGGTCTTGAGAGGAGAATTTTGCAAAATGCCTGGTGGACATGTAGACAATGGGGGAGTGTCTCCAATAACAATAGAAAGCACTTTCTCTAATGGGAAACATCCTCATTATTCATACCATGCCCTTGCACTGTGTGGTTCTTGGGGTGGTGAAATGTAGGGTGGATCCAAGACCCTGAGTGCAGCTGATCCAAGTCCTCTAACTGCTGCTAACGTTTTTCTCGTGGGCACAGGAAACTTGTGTAATGAAAAGCAATGTTAAAATAGCACTAGGATTCTGTCTTAGAGCAGGGGAGAAAAGAGGCATTAGTCTTCCTGCATTAAGGATGCCAGCTCCCCAGCCAGCTCTCTTTGAACATTTTGTACAGTATCCACAACAATACTAACGAATGCAATTAGAATGAATCACGTAACAAGGATGAATCAAGGGTACAAAGGGGATCTGGCTGCTCAATAAAAATCTAAAACTAAAACCACCCACTACATCCCTTTCAGAGCTGAAACAGTTTGACCAGAATACATTGCAATATAGTATTTTTCAGGGTTTTTTTCCCCCAATACTGTAGCTGTGGCCATGGGAACTTTTCTTATTTTTACTAATAGAGCCATGAATAAGTTCTCTTAGGAAGGCTCATCAAATAACACACTCTGAGCAACTGAATCATGTAACACCCTTTTTTCCACCAGTGACATCTGTTCAATGCAAATAGCAAGGAGTAGCCTTGTCACTAAATGAGAGGATGTTCTCGGTGTACTATGTTAGAGTTTGGCTGGACAAGTAAGGCACTTTCAGTGCTTAGTCCCTTCTGGCAGATTTGTCTGAGTGCCCAAAATCCACCTTTAGGCTTGAATCCAGAGCCTGTTTGCAGCTATCAGGGTGCATTAACACTATCACAGAAGTGTTGATTCAAGTCCTCTTTGCAGACCAGGCTAGTGATGATGATAAACTATAGTGCTATATTAAGAGGCCTGTGTAACTACAGTTTTGGAGCTCTACAGACAGGAACATGCAATAATGCTCAATTAAATCACACTTTAGCCTGACATACAGCACTTACTCGTTTGGCAGATAAGCAGAACAGATCACTACTCTGAGAACATAACCTGAAACTACCTTTGCACTACATTCATGTAACAGCATCAATGCAAAGGCCAAGCTGATGGCCAGAAATATGGAGAGATAACATTCATGGCCTCACTGCTTTGCCTCCTTGTTCTCTGGTAGCAAACACACCTTCCAGGAGCTTCCACGAATGCCTTCCTGCTGACTCCCAGGAGAGGGGGGAGAAAACAAGTGCAGGAATTGTAGGTGACAAGAACAAAAAGCCATGCACTCTGTCCAAAGCTACCTGGATTTTGTTGTGGACATGAGAAAACATAAATCATTCTGAAGAACAGCTAGGAGACAAAAAGAAAATGCTGATGCTTTTCTCAGAACTCATCTCTGTATTGGTGAGTAAATTGTGAGCTAAGAATTGGTTTACCTCTGTCACTTTGCACTCTTCACTGATACAGTTTAATAAATTCTGTTGTTCCCTTTTTACAATCCACATTAGTTGATTTTTAAGTATCAGGCCAGTAGTCCCCAAGGGTGTGCTGGAAAGAACCAAACAGCCAATTTCAGAACAAACAATTTATTCCACAAATATTGCTTTCCTTCTCAGCTCCCAAATCAGTTCTGGATGGCTCACAACATTCTCAGATTTATTTGTTATTCAGAATAGCTTATAAATTTCTTCCATGAATAATGAAATTGGGATGGAAGATTGTTCACTAACAGCCTTTTGTGCATAGTTGTAACTCACTATACAAAATTCATGTTGTGATTTGATATGTTAGCTATGTTTTGCGATACTGTCTCCGACTGGATGGATTGTATTAGCTCACCAGGGAGAGTGGAATGAAGTGTGATTGTAAAAGTCTTGATTGGCCATTTCTAGACAAAGTGGGGAAAATAAACTGAGTGTGGATGCTTGTTAGTGGCAGGTGTGTTTCTCCATCCGCTCACACTGACATAATTGGGAGATTGCTTCACTGATGTCAGCAGAAATGCTGACTGTAAAACTGAGGGGGAAAAGGCATTACAGTCAGTATTTCTGGAATAATACAGTCTCTGGAGGCTTCCTAGCTGGCCCTTGGTCACAGATAAAGATGACAGAAGAAGCAGAACACTCTTTTAACCATTGTTTCCTATCTTTTATGTGGGATTTTTTTCCCAGTGAATCTCATGTACTTTTGTGTTTGTGAGTCAACAGAAACGGTTCATAAAGTCTTCTCTGGCTGCTATTTGCTTTACAGTGGTATAGAGTGTAACAGAGCTTATTGTTCCAATCTCAGCATTAACTCCAGGTGAACAGGAAGAACAAACATTGGATTAAATCACATTCTCCCTGCCTCAAAATCCTTCCTCAAGTTCACAGCCTGAGCTGCCTTGCCCATATACCCTCCCCTCCGCTATCAGCTGACTCTTCCCACCAAGCTTGTCATTTCCTATCCACGTCCCCTCCAGCATGCAGCCTCGAGATGGGCAAACAGAACTGACAGGGATCAGCATCTTCCCTATGCTGCACTCAGGGCTGCATGCTCTCTGCATCTCCCTGCATCCTGGCACCAGAGCATCCAGGGCAAAAGCTAAGATCCTGATGCATGCTGTAATAAGGATAACACCTTTTAACCTTTAAGTGGTGCCAAAGCCAAACTTCCCAAATTGAGGAGTGCAACAGCTCTGCAGTCCCTCTCCTACAGCTTAAAGATGTAACAAAATCACTTGGAAGAGAGGCTGGTGGGACAATGTAAGTACCAGCCTATTTTACACAGCAGAGGCTGTGCATTGCTGCTTCTTTCCTGTGTCTGTTCATGTGGCTTTATTATTTCTAAACCAATTTGATTCAATTGACTTTAAAAATTTTGTTAATTTAATTTGTCACAAGGGTATAGGACAGCCCAAGGTGAGAGGAGGAGAAAAGCACAGCCATGCTTTCTAAAACCTACAGACTCAATTCCCACATCAGGAATATTGAACACACAGAGGCTCTATCAGCAGCAGCAGACACATACACAAGCAGATAAAACTCCATTATAACTTTACATATTGTTATATACCAAATGTCACTTGGTCATCCCGTAGTGCTTATTTCACCAGGCACCTCCACTATGATCACACCAAAAAGTCTCCCATTCCCAGCTCTCTTTCCCACTTTCCAAATATCAGGAAAGGAGACGGCATTGAGCTCTGTGTGTGTACAAAAACTGGCTCATCTGAATGCACTGCAACAGCCACATTCACTCCTCCAGTGCATCTCCAGCGTGCATGTTTACCATCCCTCCCCTTCAATTCAGATGTAGAAAAGCATTTGCTGGGTTTTTCTTTTTTCTTTTTCCTAAGACAATGATGTGAATTTTTTTAAAAAATACACTTTTACAAATGAGAAAAAAATCCAAGAGGACTTTTCCTGAAAGATGAGCTGGGGGAGGGAGGTGCTGCTCTTCACTTGACAAATCTTTTCCGATTTGGAGTGCGATTTTATGTTTTCTTGTTTCATTTCCCTCATTTGCTAATGAAATTCCTAAAGATGACATGGGTGGTTGTTGCCATGGAAACTTAGTGCTGGCAGAAACTAAGACTGCAGATTTATTCATGCGGCTTGTTAGTCAAACTTGATGCAATAACAGAGAATTAATATTTCGGTCTCATCGAGGTCTTGCAGCTTTTGCCTTTCTGCAGAACCTATGAGCAGAAGGAAATGCTAAATTGTGCACTGCTGGGCTAAATTCCTCAGTCTTCTCGAGGCTTTGCACCAAGGGCAGCTCTGCTTAGTGCACAGGGAAGGCTGAATCCCCTTGCTGATGGCTGCAACAGAGGTGCCATCGCTGGTAGATGTGGCAGGAGCAGGCCTGAATTGTGACTGCAGGAAATCTGTCCTGGTTTTCTTTTCAAAGCCTCTAGGATCAATGTGGCAAAGAACCAATTCTTCCACTCAGAGGCACCTTAACAAACAAAGGGTATTAACCCTCTGATAACACATGCAATATATTTTAAGTTTTTACTAACATGTATTTTGCAACTACTGATGGATGCATCCTTGCCCTGTGGATAGAGACCATTTATCCTCCTGGTGACAAATTGAGAAACTGTTGTAGTGAGAGCAGATGAATGTGCTGTATAGATGGTAACTCCAAATCCATCCCAGCAGAGTAAAACTGGGGGTGGAATTTATCATCATTCCTTACCTCTGAGTCTCTGTGCATGTTACTTTTGCCTGTGTTTGTCCTCCTTAAGCTTTACTTTTTGGTGATGGGAATCAGCTTCATTTATAAGACATGAAAACTGTATCTATATGTTTTCCCCTTGACTATCACTCATGTTTGCTTTTACACAGCTCTTCCAAACAAAGATGTAACACCATGAACAGGATTGTAACTGTAGAAGGGTAAGTAAGAAGCAGTAGCAAAGTCCTAAGGGGTTAGAAAGAGGAAATATTTTGGTTACAAAGCCTACTGTTCCAGCTTAGCCTACTTATGGTTCTTGGGCATGAAGTCCAAGAGACACTGTGAGTCTCAAACCACTTTTTTTCTGCCTCCCAGACATGAATAAATAAGTCAGCATAAATCCGTGACCAGAATTGCTCAGCAGTGAGTCAGAAGTTCTACACCACTACGGGTCAACATAGAGACTTGCTTGGCCAAATCACAAAGCAATTGAGCCTTTGGAGGATGAAGGTTCTCGGTCTGATAGCATCCCACAGAAAGCATGAAAGAAATCACAGTGTTTTGAAATGCTCCCCCTGTTTCAAGCTTGATGGTCACAATTTCATACTTTTTGAGGAAGTAGGAACTTTTTCAGACTTCTCATCCCTTTATGTACTTTCCAAATCAACACATCAGGCAGCTAAACAACACATGGACACAGACAACAAAGAAGAAGAGAGGAAGCATAAAAAAGTAGTACAGCTGTCTATCTTGCACACTGATTCAACTGATGGTTTTCACTCAGAATAAAAACTAGTCAAAATCTCTATTCCTGTCCCAAGCCCATCCAGACACAAGTTTACTGCAGATATTTCAGTAGTTCAGTGAGTTCTGGAGAAAACTAAAAGAGATGAGGATTATGCCAAGGACATAAAGAAAAGGCACCCTAACGTTTTTGGTAGCACCCAACTGTGCCTATGTCTGTGTGTTTGCTCACACAGACACTAATTCATTGTACCCACATAGACGATTTTGCCCTTTCACAAAAGGCAAACTACAGCCAAAGTCTGTCTGATGGATCCTTGGTATAAGGATGGAAAAGAGCACACTCAAAGGACTAGCTGAACTGACTTTGGATCATAAAAGGTGGAGAATATTAATACTCATTTGGGATTTTAATTGTGGAGGATCATGCTCATATAATTGGACTTGTATTTTAATTAAAAAAAGATACATTTTTCTGACCTAGGATTAACAGTTTAAATCCCTCATCAGCCTCTCCTTAACACCTTAGCTTCTGAAGGAAGGTAAGTTTTTTTTCTGTTTGAGATGAGTGAGGAGTGGGTGCTTTGATTTAAAGGTACAGAATGAACTGGGAGATTATTTGTTCATATGAAGGACTCAAAGTAGATGTAAGCCACCCCCATCTTCAAGGATTAGAACAGTACCATTCTGAGAGGGACTCAGCATTGACCACCGCTCTCTCTCCCAGAAACATTTCAGTACAAGAAAGATATACCTACTTCAAAGCAACTGATAGAAGTTACTGAATTCAAATCTGAAATCAATAGACCTCTGAAAGTATTTTATTTATAGCTACCTGGCCATAAAATTACTCAGGATGCTTCAGGATTAGACATACTGGGCAAGATTTTCTGCTTCTCTGTTTCTCTGAAGTTCCTAGAGGTGCAAATCTGTGCAGCATCTGCCCTGTAATCATTAGTAAAATAAATTAGAATGCTTGAAGGAGCAGGCTGATTAGGAAGTGAAGTGATCACTAGCAACTATTGTCAATGTTGTGTGCTTTGTTCCACTTACAAGGCTAATTATTGTAACAAAGTGGATCGTTTTAAATGGAAATTCTGGATGACTCTTAATGCAAATGTTCCTGATTTTTTTCCTGGATGCATCACAACCACATACAGGAAACAAAGGACAATGGAAATAATCAAAACACAACTAAACTGAACAAACTATTCAATGGACTTTTGTTAGAGTTAATAAAAAACGTGCATTTGTCCTCATTCTTTATGAGTTCTTTGTCTGAGGTCCCCTATCAAACTCTACCATCTCTACATCATTTTGCAAAACAGCATTGTCCACTCAATGAGCCTATTATACTTTCTGACTTCAGCCTGAGCAAATCAGTCCTCCCTCCCAGAGGAATTGACCTCCTGTTAATCTCAGCATCATGGGATTGAGCAGAAACTCTACACTCAGTCAGGTTCTTAACTTCTAACACATCCACTCTTACTCGGCAATGCTCTTCAGCACTGATGTCAGTCTTAACTAAAAGCTGTGTTAGTTGCACATTCAAGTATTCGACACACTGAGCCTGAACCCCATATTGCCTGCAAAACCCCCTGGACAGTGGAACAGTGTCCTCCTCCTGTTTGCATCAGCTTAGATGGTTGCTCAGTGATATGAGAACTGGAAATGATGAGAGCTGGCAGGATTCAGCCAAATGTTGCCTTGGTTTCTTGATTCAGAGACGGTTTTTGAGGCAGAAAAGAATTCTAATAAGGAGGATTAAGGAGAAAGACAATCTTCAAGAAGACATTCTGAGTTAATGTTCTTGAATGGTCTTCAGTATGCTGTGGTCCTCACCCATTCACTACACAACCTCAGAGAAAAATATTTTTCAATTTCTAGCTTCTATCCTACTCATTCATTTCTAAGGGCGAAATGGAAGAGAAAAATTATCTGTACATTTAGACAATGTATGAGAAAGCTGCAAAATCATTGCTTGCCAAGGCAAAACCAGGTTTTGCCATTCCCCTTTTCCTATCACTGTATTTATTCCTGATTTTAAATGTAAAGTTTATTTAAGGGAAAAGCACCTTCAAAAACCTGCAGAACTCTGTATAGGAAATTTTGGCAAGCTTGGACTGACAGATGTTTATTCATTCAGTGAATACCACAAGTCTGGGGAGAGTACCAAGCTCTAACAAGCACAGCAAAGCAACCACCTAGGGCCACTTTCCTTCTAAGAGGAGTTCAAAGCGCACAGACCAGACATGTGTCCACATTCCCACAGTTCATTTCTCTGGATTTTAAAATAACACTGTAGGTTTCCTTTCATAACACTTCTGAATTGATGGATTTTTATATTTTTTGGTGAGAACCAAGGGTGGCCAAAAGGCTTGCAATTAGTCTCACCACTGTCTGCCCCTGATAGAAGTCTTCCTTTGTGCAACAGATACATTGCCATTGCTGTCAGAGCTGGAAAAGTAACATTCAAGAGGCCTGATCTGAAACCAAAGAGCAGCAAAAATACATATATATTTCTTGTAGAGGCTACACGCAGACATCCCAACTCAATTGCTTTAGATGGTCCTCTACCACTTTCAGGAATAATCTGTAGGTAATCGTAGGGTTCAATCCATCTTCAGTACATCAGATGTGCGACAAATCCTCAGATCAGTTGTAACTGCACAGCAAGTCTGCTTGAAACCTATTGGTTTTAACCTTTTTCAGGATGTCCAACTTGGTTTGGCCATGTTTAATTGAGTAGAACTGGGAAAAATAACTCACTTGGACTATTTCATCCCAAGCAATTCTGTCTTTATAATAGGGGGGGGAAAAACCCAACACATTAAACTTTATCTTAAATGTACAATGCCAAGCACTTTTCAGGCCACCAGTGTAGGGATGTCAATGGTATTTTACTGGTCTGAGCATTATGTCAAGCCAGTAAATGTGGAACGGTTATTGTGATCGCTGTCATTATGTGCTGTAAAATCAGTGTAAGTGGGATGAGAGCCTGGCTGTGCTAGCAGGAAAGAAAACAAATGTTTGCAATAAAGTGCAACTCCGACTGATGTGGCTTTCAATGATGGTACAAAATGAATGTAACTCATACACCATGGGCAGAAGTGTGTAGCAAACAAAGCAAGGGCGTGAAGGGCAATCACTAAAATGCGTGATTGGCTTTTCATAGTCTTTTGACATCTGTGTAAATCCAGACTTGAATAGAGTTACCAAAGGCAACTAAGGATAGAAGGGAAAAAAAAAAAACCAGTTTTATGATTTGAGAACCAGGAAATGAAAACTTAGAATAAAGAGCAAACCAGTTTAATCCAAGAGAAGTCAAACTCCTTGTCTTTCCCAGAAGACATCAATAGGAAATTGGTTTCAGTTTTGTCTCCCTTATATACCATCAGACTCATTAATAGCATATCCTCTAGCTGGAGTGATTAATTTCTGATTTTGCCAAATGAGTGGCTTCTAAAGAGACTGAGGACAAAGAAAGGTAGGGAGTGTTAAACCTAGAAAATAGCACATTAATATACCTTTGTCCTGAGCCAAACAGCTGCTATACTCCATAAAATATTAGCCTGCCACCTGTAAGAAGAAGGTAAACAATTTGTCCTGGACAAAAGTGTAGTAGCCGCTGGGACACCAAGTGACAGCAAAATGTCTTTTTTGTTTTTCTCCATTTGTGGGAACATATTGATGTGAGCTCCTATTCTGCTGGGCTCTGCCTAATCATACCAAAGAAGACAAGTTGTAGTCCAAACCAATCAATAAGTAAATGGAGTTGGTACCTACTGACATCTGGCCTTATTTTGGCCCAGAAGGTTTTATGAATATTCTAAGCTCTTAGCTTCCAGTGAAATCCATTATACAATTTGGGTTTCACTGGAACAGCAGAGACATCACTTTCAGTTTTGACATGAGTGCAGCTTTATTAAGTTAACAAAACTACATGGTTGCATGCCTGTGGCAGTTTTGGACACAGAAGCACATTCTTGATGAACTTATTTGGGAAATCCAGCAGCCCATCCAAGAAAATACAGACCAAGCACTGTCTCTGTGAATGTATGGGGAAAGAGTTGGTAATTAAGCCCATGTACTGCAATTGAACACCTCTGAAATGTTCAGTAGCTGCTGTCTAAGCATTTACCAGTCGACAAACCACTTGACTATTGTCCTATCACAACAAATACTTCCCTCTTGGTTAGAGGGAAGAGACAGCTTTGGAGCATATTCAAGTTCTTGGCTCCTTGGACCTGATTTTTGGTCAAGTATCTCTATTTACAGTGTTTAGTGGCTGGGGTTTTGCTACTCCTTTTGTCAGATTAATCCACTTGTATTTCTCCAAGTAGAACATTACAGCAAGTAGTGCAATGCCCAAGTAATCTTTACCCTGGTTTTGGATGATCTTCCTGCTTAGTGGATGAGGAAAAGGCTGTGGATACGATCTTCCTTGACTTTAGTAAGGCCTTTGACACAGTCTCCCATAGCATCCTCTTGCAGAAGTGGGATGTCCATGGCTTGGATGGACCTACTCTGAGATGGGTGGATATTGGCTGAATGGCTAGACACAGCAAGTTGTAGTGAATGGAGTTAAATCCAGTTGGAGGCGAGTTATCAGTGGTGTTCCCCAGGGCTCAGTGCTGGGACTTGTTTTGCTTAACATCTTTATCAACAGCCTTGACAATGGGATTGAGTGCACTCTCGGTAAATTTGCTGATGACACCAAGATGGGCAGGTGCATGGATCTGCCTGAGGGTGAGAAGGCTCTTCAGAGGGCCCTGGCCAGGCTGGATCAATGGGCCAAGGCCAGTCGCACGAGGTTCCACAAGGACAAGTGCTGGATCCTGCACTTGGGCCACAACCCCAGGCAAAGCTACAGGCTTGGGGCAGAGTGGCTGGAAAGCTGCCCAGAAGAAAAGGACCTGGGGATGTTAATGGACAGCCAGCTGAACCTGAGCCAGCAGTGTGCCGAGGTGGCCAAGAAGGCCAAAGACATCCTGGCTTCTATCAGAAATAGTGTGTCCATCAGGACCAGGGCAGTGATTGTTCCCCCGTACTCGGCCCTGGTAATGTCAGACTTTGAATGCTGTGTTCAGTTCTGAGCCCTTCACCACAAGAAGGACATTGAAGTGTTAGAACATGTCCAGAGACAGGCAACAAAGCTGGTGAAGGGTCTGGAGAGCAAATCTTATGAGGAGAGGCTGAGGGAGCTGGGGATGTTTATCCTGGAGCAGAGAAGGCTGAGAGGAGACGTGATCACTCTCTACAACTACCTGAAAGGGAGTTTAGTAAGGTAGTGAATGATAGCACACAAGGAAATGGTCTCAAGTTGTACCAGAGGACGTTTAAAGCAGACATTAGGAAGAGCTTTTTCACCAAGAGGGTCTTTAAGTATTGGAAGGGGCTGCCCAGGGAGCTGGTAGAGTCACCATCCCTAGAGATAGTCAAAAGACACACAGATGAGGTGCTGAGAGATATGGTTTAGTTTAGTGATGGGCTTGGCAGTGTTAGGTTAGTGGTTGGATTTGATGATCTTAAAGGTCTTTTCCAATTGTAATGATTCTGTGATCATTTTAGCCATTGCTTATAGCTTGGTACATTGATCCTACCAATATGGCACAGAGATTTCCCTCATATCTTCTGGTCCTCAAGAATTACTAGGTGCAAGACACCCTAAGGTGTATAGACATCAAAGAGAGCTAATATGTATATCTTTATGTTTTTTCTTAGAGAGAGTATGAGTTCATGGGATTTTCTGCTATCCTTTGGCCATATTTTTCACAGTAATCCAGACTTCACAATAGGAAACTCAGAAGACTAAAATTATACAGAGCTCCGTGTAGCCTCCTCCCAGACTATCACTAAGAAAGCACCCTCCTGAATCCCATCAATGACCAGAAAAAAATCCCTGCCAGACACAAACATAACATTTCACTGCCAGTGCCATGACCATTGCAGTGGGTAACTCAAAAGTCACCATGACCTCAGGCAGATCCCTCTGGGATACATGCCCATATTGATGCCGAAGGTAATTCGCTCACACGTTTTAGCAGTGACCCAAACAACATTTCCTCCTCATGGCAGACTTGGTAGCTCAGGGAAGCTTGCTTTGTCACAGGCTGTTCTGCCATGACCTGCAAGGATGTTTGTTACATGGGAGCAAAAGGTCACAAATATTCCTTTTACATCACCTAGGAGGTGTGAAAAGCAAGTGCTATTATTTAATTGAGCAAAGTGAGGTGAGCAGTACTGAATACAAAAACATTATCACTGGGTCTGAGGAAGGAAACGGGTGGATAGGTGAGCCCTGGGGTGGGAACCTGCCATCTTCTCACTTAATCTTTAGACTTCACATCCCTTTTAGTCAACATGCAGCAGACGGGGTCTCAGACGTTTCAGAAAGCTAATTATTCTGGAAGGCACCTCTCTAATCATTTGACAAAAAAGCCTGTGATGCATGTTGAGGATAATTATCACTTGCTCTGTGTCCTTACATGTCTCTCACAAATGTCAACCCCGTCAGATGAAGACAAGGCGTTGAGAATCCTCATTTCAAAATGCACCGGGAAAGCAGCAGCCATTTCCATGTCTGTTGGAACAGTGCATATTAATGCATTTCATTTGTGGAGGGGTATTTTTAGGTTTCAGAATTATGTAAATTGTTCTCCAAATTACACATGGCCCTGAGATAGCAGCTAGTAGCAATTGCAGCTGTTAGTGTCATATGGTGTTGAGCACTCAGCAAGTTGCAGAAGAGAGCGTGGATCTGGTTCTGGGCATCACCACAGCCCCAAATATGTGCTAATGGAAAGGCAAATCACATACAGTGCTGACGGGCCTGATGTAAGAAGGGAGATAGCACTGACACTAAAGCCTTTCCATGGGACTTTTCACCAGTGGTATAATTAGACTTGCTGCTTCTCTGTGAGTCAAGGGGTATTGCATGCCATTACCAATACAAAATAGAATGGACAGTTTTATTATCAAGGTCAACAGTGCCATTAAAATACTTCCAGGCATCAATCCTCCACTCCTAATGGGAAGCAACACAAAATAAATTAGCTGACCACTTAACCAGCTGATAGAGGGGCAGGAGTAAGACTGAGCAGAACAACAGGTTTATTTTCCTCTGGTTTTTAGGAGGCAAATCTTTGGAGAGTATAAATCTGTGCATCATACAGACAGTACACTGGGACCCTAAGAGCTAAAGTAATTGTTGCAGAATTTTCCTGAGAAATTTGTCTGAAATGGCTTTCTCAAGGGATGGATAGTGACCGTGCTCTTGAAGGAACTGCCTGATGCTTGCCTCCAAAGCTGATATCTGTGTGTGCAGCTGTAATGGGACTGTGTTGCTCCATTACCTGGCTTACAGAAATGGAGCTGCTATTTCACTCTGGTGGTAATCACTCTATTTTTTTATCTATTAAACCTTCTGTATGGCTGACCTCTACTGAAGAAAATCACAATGAAAAAGAGAAGATGCAAGTCCATGATAGAAGATTAGTGTTACAGGTAGTTCCTGGTGGAGGTTTAATTCCAGAGAGCTCAGATTTATGTCTTATTGTATATTGCTTTTTCTTTCTCCTGTTTTCATTTTTTCAAAAAAGAAAAATGAGTTTTCTTATTAAAACAGCTTGACTGTGCAGTGGGTTCATGTAAAACCTTTCACTTGGGGAGACGTGAGGTCAGAACCTGCCTTTTGTTAGCCATTGTCATATGCTTTTCAGGTTTACCCTTAACTCTTCTCCTTGAATACCATTCTAATAATGACTAGACTTCAGAGAAGAGAGCTCGAGACCCTGTTAAAACAAGCAGTGAGTTCTGGCTAAGGCTGAGCTGCACTCATCTTGCAGGGAAGGAGGAACCGGAGCACCAAAGGTCAGGAGAAGTGGTAGGAGAGTACAGTAGTGACACCCCACCAGCTTTGCAGGACTGCTAGCTGTTAGCTGAAGAGTTTTGGGAAGTCATTCACATCCCTTACTCACAGTTTTACCTGATCACAGCTATTTGTACAGAGCTTACTCACATTGTTATCCAGTTCTTAGTCATGAGCAGTGAAAATTAGTTACCCTTCTTTTCTTTTTATTCCCCTTTCTCTTTACGAACACAGAAAATCTGGCAGCCAAAAACAGACATGGATGAGAAATGGATGTAAATCAACAGGAAATATTTTAAGGTTGCAAAGAGAGTATCATAACTGGGTAAATACGACCCTCTGGTCAGCAGCAGCAGTTGTCAGGAATGAATGGGATAGAAATACAATGGTTCAGGAGGGATAGGCAGGTTGTCATGATAAGTCTTGTGGACCGTTTACTAAATTCTGTTTACAGTGTAAACATTTTGTTCAAGGGCTGCTAAAAAGATTTAAGAGAACTGTGTAAAAATGTTCTCTGCTCTATAAAATGCTACTGCTTTGTCTTTCTTGTCTGGATAGCAGAATAAATGAGAGCTACAAAAATATTGTTGCAACTAACACCACACATCATTTTTCAATTGTTGAAACAACCGATCTGTATATTTCTCTTCTTTGTAATGGAAAGAAATTAAAGGGTGGGGGAGATATTACACTTTGGAGGGTTCTGAAGTGCTCTGACAAAGGATGGCACTTGGGATCTGCTTTCCTAGTTCTGTGGTTTAATTGTATGAAAATGCCTAAGTGCATCATGTGGTTGCAAAGCTCATTAGCAAAATTAATTCACTGTGCTCTATTCATTTTTCATAATCCTGACAAAGACATGGAGCATTTTGCATCTGGAGCTGTTTGAAAACAAAGTCGCTCTTGAAACATTTTTTTTCTGGTTGGTTTTACTTGAATATAAATCGGATGTTTATGGAAACCACAGATTTTTTCAATATGGGATCTCCCACAAAACAGCCTTCATGTGGCACAGACAAATAGTACTATACCAAAGGAATGAGGACCACAGGGGCAAAACAGAAGCCTCAATTTAAACTTTAGTTCAAAGAAATGACTGTGCTATGATAACTGATTTGCATGGAGACATTAGATTATCCACTGGTTAGGAGGTGAACAAAAGTGTGAAGCCCTGGCTTCCCATATTCATGTGTTTTGTAACCATATACAAGTCACACAGATGCTTATGCTCCAATGAAATGGGAAATGTGGTACCTAACTGGAAGGAAGTTGCCTAAAAATCACAGATGGTCTGGGTTTCTTTTTCTCAACACCAGGACACGTACCTGTGAGCTGGCAAAACCACACGGCAATCGTATCTTGTGGGACTGAAAGAAACGTTCACCTAATCAACATGTGTAAACAATAGGAAACTTCTCTGCAAAGAGCTGGGGATAACTGTGGAGTTTCATTATTGGTGTGAGAGATAACAAAAATATGGGTGGAGATTAATAAAGCATCTCCTGCCATGCTAAGCACAAATGCAGTCACAGTAATTCAGAACACTCCTTTGCCTCAAAGAGGCTCTTTTTAAATTTTTTTCAGTCTAAGATTTGAGTCCCCTGCCAGGGGTAACATTTTTAATGGGAAGCTCAAAGTCTGCTATAAAAGTAGGCACTAAGCACTCATGTATCGTGCTACATAGACATATTGCTTCAGAATGGACTATTCCAAACTGTTAATTGATTGAGATCTCACCCTGTGAAATTCAACAGGACTTTTGCTCCAAAGACATCAATGGGCTCTTATGCAAGACACTTCTTCTGCACTTAATTAGCTATTTGTGTGGGCATTTGTTTATCTACAGACATGAGGCCACAGCTAGACCCTCAGATGGCATAAATGAGTCCAACTCATTTTTTACCAGTAAAAGACTAAGCCCTGAAGTCAAATATGCAAACTCCCAGCCTGTGAGTGGTTCACAGCCCTTTGCTGTCATTCTCCTGCTTCATGTAGTTTTGTGATCTAATTGCTTTTTCAAGCATTTGTGTTTTAGGGATATTTCTTTTTTTCCTTCTAACAACTCAAACTGTGCCAGGAAGAGTCAGTTGTCATGACTCCCTGCTTTTAAGGCTGCTGCTGCCACCGTTGCTTGACAATAAGAGGAATGGAGAACCAAAGGAGATGGAGGAAAAAAAAAAACCTAATTATAGCCCAGACTGCCTTTTTCTCTCTAAGGTGGAAGGGAATGTAAATTATCATTCCTGGATACAAAATCAAATAGAATTGCTTATCTCTTGAAATCCCCACTGATCTGGCCACCACACAGTGAAGCAACATGCTGCCTCATTATTCCAATGACATACTGCTGCAGCAGAAGAAACTCCCAGACAGTGCAATAAGCTAGCAAAAAAATACAGGAGATGGCTTGCAATTTTCCTTCACTCTCTTTCCAGGAAGATTTCCATATTTCTCCTTCAAATTAAAACACAGCTGTGGCACCTTTCCACTGGATGCTTTTTGGAAGCTTGTTCTAGGGAGAAATATGAGCCAATGACCCCGGTACAGCAGACAATCGAGAAACTAGAACATGGTCAGAATGTAGCAGGGAAAGCCTGCTTCAGGATTACTAGTTCCTTCATTAGGTTATTTTCTGGAGAAAACTGGAGCCTTTCAATTCTTTTGCTGTCTTTGACAGAGATCTCTCTAGTTTTGACAGTCTCCTTTTCTGTGTGGAGGAGAGTCAGTATTACACAAGATTTACTCACGTGATGGAATAAATACACTTCTTATGTAAGTCTTTCACTGCATTATTAATTTATAAAGGTATTTGGGTAGTTGAGGAACAAGTAAGCACCTTTGAGGATAAGCCACCACCTGCTCCTTATTTCACTTTAAACCAGTGGGGATTAGGAATAACTGGAAGGACTAGGACACTGCAGCCCAGAAGGCAGTAATTGAGGGATGATACTATATACTCATGAGGGGTTCTTGAGAAGAATAGGTAACATACATTTACCCAAAACCATGCCTTTGCCTTGCTAATGGTTGCTGCTGGGTGTGCAGGCTTTGGTTGGATCCAAGGCAAAGACTAGTATTAGGGCAGCTTGGGGTGAGAGAGAAAAACCCACAGCCACATATGACAGAGCTCTGAGAGAAAGCACTCTCCAGGGGAGCCGTGATTTAGACCTTATTGAAAGCATTAGCAAGTGGTTGGAAAAAACCAGAAGACAGCACACACTGCAATGGATTTCGTGACATTTCTATTGCAGGGCTGAGAACAAGGCACCAAAGGATTCAGTGTATCATAAACTGTAAACATGAAATACAGCAGGGGAGCTGCAGGCTCAAAACACAAAACAACCCTCCCTATGAGTATTCAGTCATCCTTCCAAACCCACAGGAAATAAATCTCCTCTTCAGCCATGGCTTACAAAGTCAAGGAGAGATCAGGGAGTGTGCACTGGAGTTATTCTCAGCCTCTTTGGTGGGAGCAGGTTAGCGGACGCTCGCGGCTGACATTTCCACACTGCAGCCCTGCCTCCCTCCTCCTGCAAACAGCCCGTGCAGAATGCTTAATAAAGCATAAGCTGCAGTGTGGCTGCACAGCCCACTCTGTGAGGGTGCCTCCTTGACTGCTCTGAACCCTGCACACCCTCCTTCCACCTTTGCAGTGGTGAGAGTGATTTGCATGAGCAGACCCCCTGTGTTCACCTTACAGACCTCCCTGTGCTTAGTGTTGCCGCTCTTTTTAAGGGAAACAAGCTTTCTTATGTTGCCCTTTACAGGTTATACTTTGGAGGCAACAACAATAAGATCTTGACAACAAGGAGGTCATCTGAGTAAATGGTAATTGTGGGTTTCTCCCCCCCCCATCAGACTGCAAAAATTGTTTTGCTTACTGCTCCTGAGGCACCTCTGGCCATCTGTGAAAAAAAAAAAAGATTTACTGCCCTTGCTTATGCTGGAAAGATGCTCCTAATAGTGTGGTCATTTTTTGTTAACCTGTGGGATACACATGCATCTAAAGTAAATTACACATCCTCCTGTTCTTGGCAACCAGTCTGCACCTCTACCAACTGTGAGCATTTAAACACAGAATGATTAAACATACAACACGTGCAGATGCGGACACACATACATGGTCACACTCACAAATACACATGCACTTCTGCAGAACAAGATTATTAGAGAAAATGAGTGATAAAGATCTAGCCTTGGTGCACCTGTGATTCTTCCTGATTTCATGCCTCCTCCTTTATTGCATAACACAGACTTTCCCAGCAGCATTAACTGTTCCTCCTGTGTCACCTCAGCATGTTAACCATGACATGGCTTTAATATGTCTTGCAAAGAGACTTCTCCTTCAGAGTAGACTCATAGAGGAAAATCTGCTAGTACCTGACATTCTGGGTATCTATCTCAGTCCTTTTGTTTCCAGTTGGTACATCAAAGAAAACTTCACAATGAAATGAATTAGCTTCTGGTAATAGAGATTATCACTTTATCTGTGTAACAGTATTCTATCCATATAAATGAGATCCTGACTTCTTGGCCACAGCTTGGCTAGTTGCCACAGAGCTTGAGGGATAAAAATGACCACTGGTGCTCTGCACATCAAAAGGAGAGACATCAAATATACTCCTTGGGACAGCCTTGCTGTGTAAGCCATCCATTCAGCTCCAGGCTCCAGGAAGTCACACAAATTCCCTTGCAAAGGATCAGAATGAAGGAAGAAGATGGTTTAAAGAACTGACACTGTGAAACAACAAATGTTTCCATGGAGACTTTCCAGCCACTTGCAAAGGAAGATAGAAATGCTGTTTCTTTCCTCCTATTAAGCAAACTGCGTATGGAGTTTGTGGGGGCTGACACCTCTCATGTTATCTCAGAGGTGAAGCAGCCATGGTAACAGAGTTGGTGTTTCCGAGGGCAACAAGGACATGCAATACCATGCGTCATCCCTCCAAGAAAAACAGGAAAACCACTCACATTGAGGCAAAGCAGATACTAGTCAGAGGAATCTGGGGACCTGGCAGGGAGAATACTGGCTTCTGAATGGATTTCTCTTGCATCACACAACAAATACAGGACAAGCTAAGTTTGACTGGGATCTCACCTTCTGCACATCCCATGAGCTTCCTTTGCTAGGAGCAGAACTCTTCAGTTTGATATATCTTTGGTAGTGTTTGGAGATAAAGCTTCTAAGTGGCTTGAAACACTATTTCACAGCTCCCAAAGCAAAGCAACTGAGCAACTCTAGCATGGCTGCTACAATCTCAACATGCTCGCAGAAGAGTTTCCTCTATACAGGGTGATCACCTTTGAGCACATATGTGGCTTCTTACTCCCTCTGGCCTCTTGGCTGGGACAACACTGGGCAGTATGTGTTTATGCCTGTGCTGTGCATGTGAGCTGGGACATATAAACATATACTACCATTTAAAAAGGGAAGGACAGAATTAAAGAGGACAAAGCCATCCAGAAAACAGAGCTGTTTACCTTAAGATCTCATTTTGGAAGGCTACATGTCAGTCCCACCCCAGTGCATTGCAACACAACATAATAGCAGAAGCTCGTAAATCTCCAGGAACCTCCAGATGCAGCTTAAGGAGAGAACAAGGAGGGATCTGCCAGGCTCAAGCAGTCAGGCTTGAGACTCTTGTGAACGGAGTCTAGAAAAATTCCTCTGTGGACAGATTTCAGTGCAAAGGGCTTCTAGAGTCCTTTTGGAAAAGGTATTTGCATAAACATGAGGCTGATACAGCAGAAAGAGAGAGTGACAACTCTGTCTCATGAATAGCAAAAAGATCTTGAAAGTCCCTGGCAGGTGAGTTCCCACATTCCCCTACCTCACTACCACCTTTTCCATAGTTTGCCTTTCAAAGGCAAGCTTGATCTTGCCCAGTTCCCTACAATTAAATGCACTAAGACATAGATAACTCTGCTAGATACTAAACTCTTGGTTTTAATGGTGCACAATCTTGAAAATAAACCGGTTTTCATTCAAATGTACCACCAAAAGAATTTTCAGAGGGGCTTCTGACCCCTACTTTCCTGCTATTGAACTTCTTGTGAATAACAAATCTGCAGCCCTTAAGTTCAGCCTATTATTATATTTTGTCTTGGCCAGAGAAATAAATCCACCTACTCATCCAATTCTTTACTTATTCCATGCTGCTAGAACACTTCATCTTAAGGACAATTACAGTTTCTCTGTGTCATCATACATTTAAGCATATTAACCTTGTGCTAAAATCCAAAGGCTAGAAACAATCACCTAAATCATGCTAATTAAGACAAATTACTGGAATGCTTTGAAGAATTCTGGGAAATGCATTTTTCTGCATACCACAATAATGAAAAAAATCCCATAAAACTTACTAACTTTCTTATTCCAGCCCTTCATTTTTTTCTGGTTGTTTTTGGGTTGTTTTTTTTGTTGTTTTTTTTTTTTTCTGGTTTCCAAAATCTCTTCTCCCATCTCAAGGATGCAATTTACATTAATTCCCCCAGCAAGACCTCAAAGCAAGTCCATCTTTGCTAGAAGTTGGCTATTCAGAAAAAAGTTAATGAACCAAATTCATCCCCAGGTAAAATATCTGAGTTCTGCAGAGCTACATCATGATGAATACAGCCCGCATCTGATAGATGTATGCTGCTTAATTTTCTATCTGTACTTCACAAGTAGACTACAAAGAGGCAGAAGCCAGCCTACTGAGATGAAGACAACCTCCTACTGTCAGATTTGTTTCAGCTGGCTTCTTTGTGACCTCTCTGAGAGGGAATTTGGTGGTGGGAAGAAGGCAAGAATACAGGAATGAAGCAATACCAGAACAAGCAATGCCCTCAAAGTCTGTTTGCCTCAGGGGTTTATGAAAAATGAGTTAACTCTGAATTCCCATGTACAAGTGTCCCCAGTAACAAGGTTCTAACAATAGGACCTTAGAAATATACACAGAGATAGGACTCACATCAATTCCATCTCTTCATGCTACTAAAAAAAGCAACCAGCCTCCTGGACCCAGCCTGCCTGAGCAGCCAGCACTCCAAAAAACTTAAATGAGGGGAAGGGAGCAGCATGAAGTGGCGGGGGGGGGGGTGGGGACAGGGTACACACAGATAGCTTTCTAAGCTTTACAGAGGAAATTATAAACAGTACGTCTTACAGGAAATAAAGAGGCTCTGCAATAAATCAGTATGGGACTACTCAAGCCATGCTGAGCATGTAACAGAAATTAATTTGCCCCTAGAAAAGGACTCTCTAACTAGACCTATATATCACCTTATTCTCTTTGCCACCTAATCACACTTGAAGTTGCTGCTGAACTCTTCCCAGGGCCTCTTTTTCCTAAATGAAAGGAGAAACATCTATGAATTTTCATCAGAAAGATGATAATGGATGCTGACTGCTCCCTAAGAGCCATTTTTTAGTTTTCTTTGCTGAGCAGAAGCTAAACAGTGTCTACTGTTATTCATTAAGCAGTCAGCATCCTCCTCTGAAGAGCTGACGTCAGTCTGGAGCCTAGGACCTGCAATTATCATCCCTTACCATTGAAGTGGATGGCTGCTTAGTTACAGCACGATGTGAAGTCTGAAAGGATCTGGCTGACACCAGCTGCCCTCCCTCAAAAAGTTTAAAGTGGGAGGTGAAAAAAGAGTAGTCATCAAATCTAATAACTTTCGACCTTGAGAAAACTTTTACCAGGTCATACGCTTCCCCTCCCTGCCCCTCCCACTAATATATATCTCTTCATTGCTTGCAGGAAGAAAAGTGAGTAATACAGTCAATTTAAAGCCAGTTCAGATAAGCATCTGAACCTCCCATCCATTTCTAAACTCTAGACCTGAGGTGTATTTCAAAGCTCTGCATGTCAAAACACAATGAAAAAGCAGAGCTTTTCCTCTGGCTTTGTAAATCAGCAGAAAAGGTCCCCTGCAAACTTCTTTGGCATTGTAAACAGCATCAGAATTGGAATAGAGTTCCCAGGAGCAGTCTGGTGGTGAAATGGCAAACAGGACAAGATGTGTTGGTGGAAAAGGTAAGGCAGCTTGTTCTGGGAGAGAGTGAACATCTGTCAGGTCCCAAAAACTACTGTGGAGAGCAGCATCTATTCTGTGCTGTTAGCTGTGCTGCCCCTCAGATGCACCTGTTAATCTGGCTAGACCCCTGTATTTTCCAGGTTTCAGACCTAGCCTGCAAAATTCAAGGTGCAAGGCGAAATCTGGCTATTCTCAGCAGGGTGCAGAAAACCAATGCCTTAAGAAAACCCCTACTATAACCCTTCACTGAGTGCTAATATTTATTAGCTCCCCAGCCCACCCTGCCAAGTTCTACAGAAAACTCCACAGGTCCTTAAAACGTGATCTGTCAAGACAGACATCTCTATGGAAAGCTACACAAACATGAGTCATACAGCAGGACAAGAAATTGGAAGAGCTCCTTCCTGCAGACAATGGGCAGGTGGACAGCAGAAGGACAGGCAAGGACTGTGAAGGTGACCCTCTAAACACCATTTTCTCAAAGTTTCTGCCATTATATAACCAGAACTAGAGGCCTTAATCACATTTGGCACGGGATAAAAACTCCATTTTCTATTTGTCTGTGGATGGTATTCAGCCTGGCCTGTTAAATGAGCAAGTTGCACCGAAACAGGCTGTAGGATGCAGCGCTGAAAGGTGACAAAATACATCGTTCTGTAACTGTCAGAGGGTCGGGGTTAGTGCTTTGCATGAGCACTAAATCAGAGGCTCATGCTGACTTTTACCTTACACCTTGCATGACATCATCCATTCTTCTTTTGTGACACTTTCCACTAATGATTCCCATTTGTTTGATGAATATCTAAACCCTGTCAGACATTTCTACTCTTGTTCCTTTCGAGCCATCTTACTAACATTTGGTTGCTATTAACTTCAGTACATAATAGCCTGGTATTTGTATTCATTGCACTGAGCCATTCATCACGGATGCTTATTTTTTGCTTTGGGTTTTTTTTTTTTTTTTTCTTGAGACAAGTACAATTATCCAGCTGCTGCAAGGACTTCATTACCTGCTTGTTCTATATTTTTCACTATTAGGTAGGCATGTGCTTAAACTAAAGTATTGCTTAGTGTAGAAGAGGGGTGTCCTCCTGTTTTTCTCTCTGGATGGTCTTTCAGCAAATCCCACAAACAGCAATAAGAACATCAGAAAATGCTGGAAATTTATGCAGCAGAAATAAGAAATCTAATGATTGGCACACAAAGAGAAACCGAGACCCAACTTCTAAGTTGTTTATATGTATAATGCTGCAGGATTGCTTGCTGGGATGATCAAAGATACCTGAGAAATGGAGGTGCCAAAGTATGTTCTAGTGCTTAAATCCCTCTGGACATCTTACGGATGGTCCACAATCTGATTATATTGCATCAGACAGATCCCCAGTGTTTTATACTCAGTAGAGATGACATGAATCACTTAACTCTCTCCATTGAAATTCAGTATCTAGTGGATGGGATGCAGGATATAGATTTTCTTTCAGGGCATTTCATGAAAACAAATAAAGAAGAACTCCATAAACCCCTGAAATTACAGGTGGAGTGTAACAACATAGAATGCAGGCTGACTAGGACAACTTCATTGCTGGGAGCCATGCTATGGGAGACTTACTAGCTTTGCTTTGACAGGACCTTAGCTTTATGAGCAAACCTGGGGAGAAAGGCTGAAGGATGGGAGGAGATGCTTATTTTCCGGTGGCATGTGAACCAGAGCAGTTTTTATCCAGATTGGTCTGAGAACTGAAATAGGGATGAGTCATCCTCTCACATCCTGTTGAGTTTCAGAAGGTCACTTAATTAGCCACGCAGTGACAGAAAGGTCTTGGGAGTGGGATTACTGCACACTAAGCGGTGGCTGCTCAGAGTGCAGTCACATAGGACTCTCATTTTGGTAATGAGCCGGTCTAAATGATCCTCTCCTCTCTGCCCGACTCCATTAAGAAGTTGCTTCTTAGGAGCAGACATTGCTGAAAACGATCAGAGGAAGAGCAATTTCACCTTTTCCTTGGCAGGTTATTTTTAGCCTGGATCATTTCAGTGACCTGCTTCACAGCACAGCCCTATGTAAAGTTGTGCTGCCAAAACAAGGTGACAGTGAACTGCAGCACAGAAGCAGGAACAGGCGAGCAGGCGTTCTGCTGAGCTGCACCCTCATTTTGTGCACACAGGTGTGTGCCCTTCCCTTAGACATGGGTCATTTGCAGTTCGGCTCAGAGAGACTTGGCACAGTGGAAAGCAGTGGGAAGATGAAAACCAGGTTGTGTTAATTCAGGTGCTCAGGCTGCTCCTCTGCATCAGAGATGAGCACATGACTAAGCTTTCTGGGATGATTTATGTGGTCTCAAAGGGTATTCTGTAGAGACAGGATATGTAATAGACTAGGAGGAGGTTGAGTTCAGTGTTTTGTAAAGAGATCTCCTATGTCACAATTTGTATTGTGCTTGAGCACTGCTAAGGCATCTGAAAAGAATTCAGGGAGTTGGGGAACTGCTGTGTCTGTCAGTTCCTGAAGAGTTGAGTCATGTAGCAGATCCAATCTCTAACTCGTATCAACAGCCTAAACAGATGAATTAGGCTAAGCTGGTACTGAGCAGCTCCTGACAGAGCATCCAGCCTGAAGATAACATGCTCATGAAAGCAGAGAGGTTGATGCAGTTGCTTATTTCTCACACAGTTCCCAGTATGGCACAGCCTCCTTTTCAGGCTGCATTACACACAACTAGACTACAAAGGGATCAGAGAGACAGTGCACCTCACGATGATGTGTGATGTCATCTGATCACAGAGACAGCAGTCAGGCCGATGACTGTCCCTGAAGGTCCATGCTGTCTTCCTCAATTTACCCCAACCACTCAACAGGCCAAAAATATAGATGAGCTTTATGGCTCCCTATAGCCTTGCAAATGAGCCAAAGGGCTCCGTTTCTGTAACAGACCTGTTTCACCCCAGAATCTTGCCACGATGTACTGCAAAGGAGAACGATGGGCCCTGGATATGCTTTAATTCCATTCCCAGTGCCTGTGAAACGCCACAAATTGCTTCCAACGTCCTCAGGAAATGCAAACACAAGCAGTTGACTGCAAATTCACAAAACAAGAGGCTAAAAATCTTCTTATGGCAAAACTCTTCAGATGGAACAATCAAGGTCTTTGCATGTTCCAACACCATCAGTACAATACCTAGCGCACATCCCAGATGCCAGTATAATAGCTTAGTTGACCAGTGAGAAGCATTGAAGACACTTCGCCTGTGGATCTTGCCAGTAGCCTGCTGGCAGAGAAGAGTGAATGAAAAGGGCTGAGCCATATGAGCTGTGGGCCAGAGGGTACTACTAAGTTACAATCCCTGTCCCAGGGAGATCTACAGTCTCTCTCTGCCTCTAAGGCAAAAGACCTTCAAGTATCCAAATTTTCAGAGTTTAGAGTTTCTGTTCTCCCTTGTCAGTGGTGTTTATGGCAGTTTCAGCATTTCTGTGATCTTTCAATTGCTATTCCTCCCAGTTTATCTTTTAATTTACAGCCTTCAGTACTTGCATTCTTATTTCAATCATTTTTTCATCCTTCCAGCTTAAAATGTTTTACAAATTTTAAATAATTTCTTTTATTTGATCAACATCTTCCTGTTCTAAATTTGTGCTTGCAAACAGAGACAACCTGCCTCCATACTCACACTGACTGACTCAATCTTTATTTTGTTTTCTGGCTTCATTTTGCACTTTCATTTGTCTTTCACCCTTCTTCAGTCTCTTTTTGTTTATCCTCTCTGTTGCTGGAGACTTAATTTTGTTGCCCATTTAGTATGCGACTCTTACTTGTTTGGCATCTCTGTCCTTCCCCTATATCAAAGGTTTGTTTACCTCTACACATTTCACCTTATTCCTCCTTTCCCCTTCTCTGTGTTACAAGTACAGCAACTTCTCCACTTCATTATTTTCTCCCTGTTTCTGTATTGTTTCATGTTTCTGAGAACACACCACATTGATGTCCCTTCTAGCTAGAGGCAGCACAGAACAGCCTGTGCTGACAACACATTAGAAATTTCATGAAAGCAATCATTTTGTTGTTATTTACACTGCTTTATCTGTGCCTTTATGTGATGCCCAGCACCAGGATGTAGGAAGACAGGACATCAAACTGTGATACTTGCACTACCATTGCATTCATCTCCAGCAGTCCTTGCAGGATACAAGAGCAGTTGATATTAAAACATCCCATTCACTTAGACTTGCCATCCAGCTGCATAGCAACCGCAAACTACCTTTCGCAAACTTATCAGGCTATTTTTAGTTCAATTACTTGTTCGCCTGACTCAGACTGCAGGGTAAGCCTGAGCTACCTTGCATACAGCATGTGTAAATGAACCTCATTGCTTGCACTCATCCTCACCCAAACAGCACTCAGTTTTATACCAGGAAATTCTAGTTACTGAACTATAAAGTTGTATATTTGTGCCTTGTGTCTGACAGATTTCCATGCTAATTTAGTTCCCATCTCGCTTTCATATGCCAAAATTGTATCATATGCATATTCTCATCACCTAATTTCGTTGACAGAAGCTACCTGCAGGTTGATTTACCAGCTTGAAGAATGAGTTCTGGCAGGGAAAGCATGGCCTCTAATAGCAATTTCCCAACATGCTGGCAAAGTAAATCTTTAAAAAGCGAGAGGGAAGGACAGCAGGAGATTTGTTTATCGCCTTTAGGGGCTGAAGTAAGATAAACCTTTTCTCAAACCCTCCAGTAGGAAGTCCGAGTGTTTTTAAGAGGGAATCTGGGAGTAAAGCTGCAACAGCTGCTGAACACCATCGAGAAAGAGTCACTGTATGGCTATATTGAGACACAACATATATCTATGCACATGCATTAAGTTTAAATGATTCACCATGTTCTAATTTCACCAGATAGAAGGACATTTAAGATGGCATCCCAGAACAACTGGCATCCAGGCTTGACATCACAGAACTAGACTTCTCTACAGGTTTATTTGTAGAATAAGGGTTTGCTCTGTAACTCCAGTGACTGCCCATGTGGTTAATTTCAAAGGGATGAGATGGAAACATAGATAAATGATAAAACAGACTGAAAAATATTTGCACATAATTTTGACTTGTGCAGTTATCTGCATGGATATTTCAGAATACAAAGACATGAAGGAAACCCAAAACTGATGTAGAGAAACTGATGTACCAATATTAATTCTTAGCTCATAGCTTCCATGAAAGGTTATTTCCCATACTGAAGTGTGCAGCTGCTATCAGGAAAAAAAAATCCCTTAGGTTACACAGCTATTCCTCAGAAATCAAGTGTCTATCTCAATAGTTTGTACCTGATCAGTGTCTAGAAGCTGAAAAGCATTCACTCTATGTGGATGCTGAAAGGAAAAATACCTTTCTACTTCTGAAATTAGGAAAATTTAAAGAATGTGTAAAAATATGTGATGCTGAGAACTATGTCACCTACTTCTGTTTTGCATCACCAGTTTGAAGTCAGCACGAATAGTCTAATAATGCTGGTAAGTGACAACTATATTAGAAAAGTGCTGAAGATAATGAGAACATTTACCCTTGGGAAAATCCACCAGGAAGGCTCGTGAAACCCTAACTACAGGAGCGGGGCACACTGGATGTTTCTTATATCAGTTCAGATCCCCTTGAAGTGCTGTAAGGGGTGTGGGCTATTCACATTTGCTTTATTTTCTATTTCTACATTTGTGTCAAGCACCTGAACTAGTTTATTTACAAAGTGGTTGTTTCTTTTAGTGCCAACTGCATAAAATCTATAAAGTTGTATTGAGTGTTTCGACCTCTATTTTGCTGTCAACCCTTTGGTTTTTCATCTCTTCAATAAGATATTCTTGTCCTGGCTATCCTCATAACTTACATTGTGTTATTTCTCTTTTCCTTGCTTAACAGATCAAACTGTGATTTTGCCTCTTTAGTGCCATTCCTTCCTATTTGTACTATTGTTTTACATGTGATGCTGCAGCTAAATTAACATTTCTTCTTCCAAGTTTGACAACTGATGAAATTAGGATCTAGTTCATGTGGTTTACATGCTATTCTCCTCTGAGGGGACACCAAACTACAGAATTGCTTTTGACTCAGGCTGTGGCTTTACAGCCACCCTTACCAGCTGCTGGTTTAAGCCACTAAGCTCCAATAATCTCACTGATACTAGAACTTCATATCTCTTTTCATTTCTCCTAAGGAGCTCACTGAACCACAAAGATGTTTAGTTCCACTGGGATCAAATATTTTTTGTCCACCTGTTTTCAGAGCAGAAACAAAGGTGATTTGAACAGAGAGAAAATTGTGCCTGAAACTAGCCATAAATAAAAGCCTAGCTAGAAACAGGAGGGAGAAGTAAAAGGACGGCAACAGAAATAGGGCTGCATTGGATATGAGTGGAAGGAACAGAGACAGAGTCTGATTTTACTTCCATCACTGTCCTGCTGGAAGCTGAGCCTTGGGCTCTCTCCATCTCTGCTTTGCAGAAGAAGGAATCACTTTTTCCTGTGTCTGTTTGATAGCCATTCAAGCATTACCAAAATATGTATAATTGAAAGGAAGGTCTCCCTACTCTGTGTCACATACAGGGATCCTCTCTCTCAGCTCTCAGAAGTGTAAAAACAAGAGTGACTCATCTCATTAAGGTGGGTATCCAAACCAAGAGACTCCAGAAGGTCATTCCCTCATTTGGCTCCACTAGTCACAGAGGCAAGCTAGAGCACTGCTTTACAACAGGCACCAAATTATTAGATGGTTAAAATTAGGTGGGAGAAATCTCTGTCAGTGCAATGGTTGCAGTGGAAGAAGGAATGGAACTAAGTTGGAGGAAGGATGATGCAGATGTCAGGTTTTATATGCATAAAGTATACAAAGATTTAATATTTGAGCAGATGCATTGGTACAAGGAGTCTTGGGGGTTCATTTTTTTCAGTGTGGACTCTGGTTTTCTTGTGATTACTTTTTATGATCCAAGTTTTATGTAACAGTCTGTTACGTGAGCATTGCATATGGAAATGGTAGCGCACACATTTTGATAGTAAATCACAGTTGATTAAGTACCATCCCTGGAGATGTTTAAAAGACATGTAGATGTGGCACTTGGGGATATGGTTTAGTGATGAATGTAGCAGTGCTAAGTTAACAGTTGGACTCAATCATAAAGGTCTTTTTCCAACTGAAACAACTCTGATATTTTCTTGGGTATCTTTCTGTAGTTTCCTCACTTTTGTCAAAATTATCTTCTTTTTAGAGAGGAATTGAGAAAAAATCATCCTCTTGCTGAAAAAAAAAAATCTTCTTTTTCCTCTAAATCAACAAATGTTCTTCAACAAAATTGTTAATGCTAATGACCAATAGTGACTTTTTAATTGCCATAACAAAAATTGCCCAGAAATATTTAGATTTGTATTGCTAAAAGAAGAGAACCTGCTCTTAAAAAAAAAACTATTCTTTTCTCTGTTTCAAGAAAGAATGATTTCTCCTTCAGCAGGAAGATTTAGAGCATTTTTCAGCTCACAAGCATTATATCAGCCAATGAAATAAACTATCTGATCAGACGAGGTGGCTGACCCCTGTGTCTTCAAGCATCAACTCAGCTGCCCTCAGAGCAACAAACTCCTCCAGATGAGGACACTGAAGCTGTCATTACCGCCAGCTAATGTTCTCCCCAACATTACTCTAACCATCACGTCTGATCTAGAGGAAGAGGCCTCTTTCTTATCCAGCCTCTCTATACAGAGAAGCATCCTGGGTTGTATCAGCTGACATGGGTGCAGACTGGGGAACAATGTTCATTTATTGCTTATTACATAGCAGCAGGGAGAAGTCAGATCTTAAGCCCAATAAACAAGTTATCAGATTCTCTGTAAATCTGTTGTGGCTTATTGCTGACATAAAATGCAAATAACCCCAAGTACATTAGGCACAAGCCTGGTGGGTTGTTTTTGGGGTTGTTTTTCAGTATGCACACTATTTCCTGCCTTAATAGGAACCTGCTTCAAATATGGTTCTGGCCACAAAACTTCATCTAAGAACAGTTCCTCAATATATATTCTATGCATGTCTTCTAACATGCTTCCTTTTCTCACTGTAATGGGAAAGTTAGTTCTTAAAGCCATCTAATACACCTGCAAAGCAACATCCAGGCTGTCTCATGCAAACACTAGCAAGCTCTGCCAGGCAGGGTCTGATTCCTGGATCTTTCATGCTGAAGGTTATGAACAACATGAAGCTGTAAGTACAGCTTGACTTTCTTGCTCTAGGGTGCAAAACAGTCCCAGACACGTGTGAACCTTTTCTTGCCCTTGTCAGTCATGGTGTGAAAGTTGCTAAGAGATCCCAATCCACGATTTCCTTCTGCAGGATTTTAGGGAAAATCCTTCTGAAAGCCAAGGGTGCTTGGGACTTAATTTTCAGTATGATATGTCTTTACATTTTAGTGCCTACTTCACATTACAGAGGAAAAGACTGGCCTCTGTGATCAGTATGGGAAAACAAGGTGCATTGAGGTTTTGTGCAGCTCATACTCTGTTTGCTCTGCTCACATTTGAACTTTGAAGAAATTTTATAGAACAACCAGATACTCTACTGGGTCCACTTAGGAAAGCAACAAAACCAGCACTACCTTTGAGAATCCTTGTCTAAATCTTGTTAAGATGCTGGAATTCAGAATCAAACCATTTTGGAATTGGTAATGGTTCTCATTTAGGAATCTGTGACATGCCTTCATCTATTTGGGCTGTCTCAGAGTTTAAGGGGATTCAGATTTCCTGATCTTTAAGTTCTTCTCCATTTCAAACCCAAAAGCTACACTATGCAAAAGTTTTCCAGAATAAGACTTTAGAGCTGACACAGATAAGCTTTGGCTACTCACATAGGGTGGCATCCATTTTTACCTATATGAAACTTAATATCCTAATCTGAGCTAGTGGGACAAATTCTCCATAGGGGTTTTAAGGAAAGGCAAGCACTTCCAGGGGGTTAATTGCCTTTGGATATCATTTTTAGCTTGGAAAAGACCATTTCCCCCATATATTTCTGCTGACCCTAGAAAGCAGCTGCCTGACAAGCGTGTACTCAATGCCTCATGTTTTCCTGTGGCCAATGAAAGGTTTGGCTGAAGTAAACAGAGCCCACTATGAGTTCTTTTTAAAAATATGCAGACACATCTTAAGACACTTTTTTAGTGTTTTTTTCTCTCTCCTAAGGAAAAGCAGGGTAGGGATTTCTACAGTCCCCAGTTATGCCTGAGCATCCTTACACTCACGGCTGTCTTCTCCAATCTAGCTCTTAAGCTTTTCAAGTGCTCTTATTTTTATTCCAGAAATAAGAGAAAGGAGATTTACTGGGTGAAACCTTTAGCAACTAGATAAAGGGGTAAAGGAGTACCTTATTACTCAACCCTTAATATTTTCTTCCCATTATTCTCTCATTCAGCTCATTAGTCCAAGCAGCAGGCATTTAATTCTACCCGTTTGCTTTGGGGGGTGAGTTGCTTTTGGCCTTTTACCTTTGCAGATACCTTTGTTTTCCAGGAGTTGGGATATTTATTTTTAACATAGTTTTCTGCAGACATCAAAACCAGTGCAAGATCTGTCCTGTTTGATTGATTGTTCCTTTCATTTCAGATGGCAAAAGGTCTGGGCCATCAGCCCAGCCAGCACTACTCAGAAGAGTGCCTTGCTGCTGGAAGGGAGAGTCCAGGAAGCTTTGCAGCAGTGTTTAACTGTGTGTATACACACAGAGCATCTTTCAGTGCTGTGACTCACTGGCACAGCCATAATTTCCCCCAATTTCAGAGAAGACTGGAGAAAGGACAGAATAAATTGTCATCATTTAAGTGAAAAAGGTTTTTGAGGCAGCTAATAGGTCCAAGTCCACACTTAAATATGCACTATGCCCGTGTTGTGCATCTGTTTACACTCAGTTATTCCTAATAATGCTTTGCCCATTATTTCTTGAAGGAAATCTTTTCAACAAAATCAATCTCAAGACTATATATTTTACATGCCTATGTGTTGCAGACAGGAGGAAAGAATTGAAAAAAAAGGAACAAAATTACTTGATACACAGGGTGCTGCTGCTCCAACCGCTCAAGCACAAGGGCTTTGCAAAGCAGCTTCTGGCTGGCAGAGCTCCTCGTACATGGAAGGGCACTAGGAAGATATAAACAGGACAAACATACTCATCACTTTGTGGCTCTCTTGGGGTTTAAGCTTGACAAGGCTATAAGAAATACTGAGGAGATTTTTTTTATCCCTCTGTGTGTGTGTCTTAGATCCACACTTAGACAAGAATGTCCCTATAGAAGTTAGACCTTGAATTAAAGATGTTTCTTTGCCATGATAGAAATCCATTGATGAGCTTTGCTGTGAATATAAAACAAATCTGAGTGGGAAACAGGATGATGCTGTGACTGGCAAGGTTAAGTCTCAGCTACATGAAGCAGTGACATTGGACTGTACCTGCACCTGATCCATCAAAATCACAGGTACAGGAGCCCAGCGGATGATGCAGAGACAGCCACAGCTGGACATGACACTTCCAGTGAGCTCTGGATTTCAGCCAAAATCCAGCCCTGATGTATGTTAACATGAGGAAACTAGAGAGAAAAGCTGAATTTGAGTGGGGTTAGACCTATCCTTACCTGCACTTGTGCTTTTGAGACATAGACTCCTAACATGCATTTGCACAGAAATGAGAGCAGCAAGCTAAGTAGGGACAGCTAAACACCATGGAAATCAGCAGTAAAGTCTGTCATAGGTCTGTGCCAGCAAAGCAAGCACTTTGGGTTCCCCAAAGGAAAGGCTGGCTACCTGGGGCCTACTGCTTACTTCTTTACAACTACACTGCTTTTATCCTGTCCTCATTTTATTTTTAAATGGTTGCTGTCTCTGCTTGGTGCTGTCGAAGCTTAATGGCTATTTAAAGAGCTCCATGAAAATAATCACCAAAAAAAAAAAAAAAAAAAAAAAAAGGTGTGCTAATGTGTTAAACTATTCCTCTGAACACCTGCAAACTGTTTCATTTTACAGGGCTAACAAGTCAGTCTCAAAATATGATTAGGCATTTATGTGTCTTGGATTAGCACCTGCACTGAGCCACTGACAAAGATAAATAAGCAGCTATTGACCTTCACACTTTGGACCAGAGACAGGTGAGCACCTGCAATGGAGAAGGAAAAAGTATAAGGATAGGCAAGAGCAAAACATTTTTTTTTAGTGCACAAACCAAATAATGCACCGTGTGAAGTTTTACCTTCCAGAAGCTTCTGCTGGGAACCAGCATGTGGGGATACTAAATAAACCTCAAATCCTTTTGAGCTTAGCAAGTAGTAGGTTTAATTGTCCCAGTCACTTCTGGCACTTTAAGGCTTTGAGTAATCTGAAAGTGATTCAATACAGACATTAATCATTAGGAAGTATTCCAGTAATAATGGGAAATACTGCCCTCCATAGCAAGATAAGCTTGACCAAGGTGTCTGACCTTATTGCCTCCATCCTCCCACTCCTATGGTGGACACTTAAAATCCAGTTGGCAGCCTGTCACTGGTGGTGTTCCCAAGGGACTGGTACTGGAGACAGTTCTGTTTAATATCTTTATCCACGATCTGGACAATGGGATCAAGTACACCCTCAGTCGGTTTGCAAATGACACCAAGTTCGGCAGGAGTGTTGATCTGCTTAAGGGTAGAAAGGCTCTGGAGAGGTACCCGGCCAGGCTGCATCAGTGGGCTGAGGCCAACTGTATGAGGTTCAACAAGGCCAAGTACCAGGTCCTGCACTTGGGTCACTGTCATGGTTTAGCAAGGAGTTGCTTTTGCTTAGTAACAGGGGGAGCGGGTTGCAGTGAAGACCCGGTAAAAGTTTTTTAGACTCTCCCCTGACTCCTGGGTTCAGACCCACCCCCCGGCCTGGCTGGGCCAATCTGGCGCCTCTGCGATCACTATTTA
>WBNH01002481.1:312212-335153 GCA_013401255.1 Urocolius indicus | reverse complement strand
TTTTTCTTCCCCAAGCCGAGTAGCCTGGTCTGTTTTGTCCTGCACCTTAAGCGGCAATTAAGCCCTCCCTGCCCTTTAGCAATCCTTTAGTCTTCGGTACTTGAGGCTAATCGTGGTCTTTTGTTCCCTGATGGGCAGAAACCACGACAGTCACACAACCCCAGGCAATTCTTCAGGTTTGGGGCAGAGCAGCAGAGAAGGACCTGGATGTGTTGGTGGGTAGCCAGCAGCATGCCCAGGTGGCCAAGAAGGCCAATGGCATCCTGGCTTGTTGCAGAAACAGTGTGACCAGAAGGACCAGGGGAGTGATTGTCCCCCTGTCCTCAGCACTGGTGAGGTTGCACCCCAAATACTGTGTGTGGTTTTGGGGCCCTCACTACGAGAGGAATATTGAGGTGCTGAAGCATGTCCAGAGATGGGCAAAGTTGGTGAAGGGTCTGAAGAAGAGTCTGCTGAGGGAGAGCTGTGGAGGGAGCTGGGGATGTTTAGCCTGAAGGTGGCTGAAGTGAGACATGATCATTCTCCACAGCTACCTGAAAGGAGGTTGTAGTGAGATGGGTGTTGGTCTCTCCCTGCAAGTAACATGCAAAAGGACAAGAGGAAGTGGCCTCAAGCTATTCTAGGAGCCATTTAGATTGGACATTAAGAATAATTTAGTCACCAAAAAAGTTATCAGTTGGAACAGGCTGCCCAGGGAAGTGGTGGAGTCACTATCCCTGGGAGTATTTCAAAGACATGTAGATGTGGCACTTCATGAAATGGTTTAGTGGTAGACATGGCAGGACTAGGTTTTTTTTACAACCTAAATGACTCTGTGATTCTAAATTACAGGGGAATGACCTCCATAGAAGCATTTTTCTCTCCCTTGACTAAAGACAGAGCTGGAGTCTCTTGCACCTACCCCTAAGGTTCCAATAGCTGCAGCTGCACAAGATAAACCCTCCTCCCGTCCCACTGCAGCACATACCCAGAGGAATGGCTTTAATTGCCTCCTACTGGGATAACAGCTACCACCACAACACTCAGCTAATGAGTGGAAGACCTATTTCTTAGCTTTAAAGTAGTTACATATTTCTCACAGAACTTGTTTAAATTAGTCACTAGAGATATTATGGGTGTAAGTATGATGGAAGAGGGCTCCGTGCTTTACTGAAAAAAGTACCTGGAGATCCAAATCAGATATTTCATCCTTACCACTGAAGTGATGTGTGCATTCTTCACTTCCTAGAGCACACTGTGATAGGTACAGCAGCTCAGAGAGTTGCTCTGCTAGGAAAGAATTGGGAACAAATAGCAGACCACAATAAAACAATGATGTTGTACCATGGTAAGAAAGATCAACCTCAAACAGAGACACACAGATCAAAAGAGTCTGTGAGAACCTTAAACTATTTCTGTTCACCCCCGGAAAAGATGTAGCTGCAACCATTTGTGTTCACAGAGTTTTGACTGCTAGACTTAAAAGAAAATAAACAGACCAAGGTGAGAATACAGAGGCAAACAAGTACAGCCTGAAGTCTAGAAAAATCCAATCTCTAACAAAGGATTAATGTGCATAGAGGAGAAAAATGAGTGAATACTACAGTATTCAAATACTGAAGAGAGCTGCAGTGACAAAAAAATGGTGTATTTGTGTTAGCTAAGACAAGAGATGGCTTAAATTGCTAGAGGTTTTTTTTTTAAATTGCTACAGATTTTTTTTAGGTTAGGCATTAGGAAAAGCTTTCAGGAGGTTGTAAAGCTGCAGAGACTTCCTGCCGAGGCTGTGAAGGATTCATTGCTGAATGACCTTCAGCAACAGGCACACAGAAATCTGCCAGGAGTGACAGAGGTATAACCGATCCTGCTTTGAGACAGGAGGATGGATTATGTAATAATTTCAGAGTCTTTTCAGCCTTAACTCTGATTATCGGATTCAACAATGCAAGTTCTAGGTGAATACATGTTTCCATTATCTATCTGGATTTTGATTCCCCCTGAGGCTTTTGCACCCTTACAGACCTCAGTATTTATCCCATGCATTTTTTAAATTCTCTACCTAAACTGACAGCTTGATCACCATCTCCTCCTAGAAAAAGATGGCTTCTTTAACATGATTCAGATCTAAATTGCAGTTCAGGACCCTACAATTAATCACAGTAATTCTTCCACTCCCTGCAAGCAAAGCAAATCCTTACTCAGTCTCATGATGGCCCTCTGCCTTGCAGTCTAGCCAAGCAAGGGCTCCATCTCTTCATGTTTGCCTCCCACACCGTCACCCACACAGAGCTGCTTTTAACGTTGTGAGATAGAAGCAACGATCAGCTGAAACGCTGACAAGCCTGCTCTGGTTTCTGAACTGTATATATCAGAGCAACCGTTCCCTTCCTCCACCTCTCTGCTATGATTAACTGAGCTTGTCTGGGGTCCTGTCAATCACAAGATAGGATTTAGATAATTTTATGTATCTGAATAGCAGAATTGAGCTTGAAGCCCGGACAACATTGCTTTTACTCATGTGTTTGTGTAAATCTCTCAGCTGTACCGTGGAAGCAATCTCAGCCTGCTTCATAGTGCAAAGATGATACACATTTAATCTTGTAGCTTATTACATTTTCACTAGAAATAGTACTGCTGTTATCAACAGATGCTATTAAAGTATATTTAATACGTTTTCCCCCTTAAATGTATGTCCTTCCTCTTATTATCTGGCCCAAAAGGTCAGATTTGTTATCTTCAGTTCTTTCCAGACTCAGTATGGAGGCATACCACATTTTTGCCCAGGTAGGAATGTCCTCACATCCATTACCACACAGCTGCTTCAATTACCTTGGTCAACAAGATGCCTGGGCTGCTCACAGAATACCTCGTGTCTATCACTCCATGGCTCCTACTTTTAGTTTACTGTCCAAACTGTTTCTGAGTTCAATTCTTAGCCATTTCTCTTTTTGGAGTAGTTCTCATCACCAAATTTGACATGGGCTTTTTTAGATGATTTGCCTGAATAGTGACCATCACTCAACACTGTCTGGGATCAGTCAATAATGTATTCACTGTCATCTTTGCAGGTAAAAGTTCTTTTCCTCAGTTATCTGACAATGAACAAGTCTAAGTCTACCAGATGAAAATGAAAAGGAAGTGTGAATATCCTTCCAAACTGTGTGCAGTCAGTGAACACTTCCACAAACAGCACATCTATTGCTTGTACAGACACTTACAATTCAAGCCTATCAGTATCAGCGGAAAGGCTCGTCTTGAATCAAGTCTTCCATGTGAAGGTTCATAGACTACCAGATTTTATATGCTGAGATACCTACAAACACTTTTAAGGCATGTTTTCCCAGTTCTTCATAGTAATGTGTCTCTGATACTGTGTACTCAGTGTATATTTCAGAAGAGCTAAGACATATTGGGCTGCATCTGCTAGTTTATTTTTAGGAAGAGATCTGATAGATTTGCTTAGAAACAGAACAGAAAGAATTATGTGAACCTTGCAAACAACAGAATATTCCAAGTTCTGAGTCTATAAACCCTGACAGCACTCTTTCAAATAAATTACTTGTTGTAAAACTCACACTGACCTCTTCTCCCTGAAGGGTGCAATCCAAAAGTCATCCCAGTGGTGTGAAAAGTCTCTCAAACCAGTTTAAGCCTCTAGGAAATACAGAATTAAGGCTGACACGAGCTTTTCTTTCCATTTTTGCCTGTGACAACACAGTGACAATATTTGCACCTAACAGAAGAACACAGTGGCCATGACTCAAGTGCTCTAAAAGTAATAAACATGTACATCATGAAAGAAACAGTTCAGAGCAAATATATCTCACTATCAATTTTGTCTCAGCAGGTTGATAGAGAATATAGCAGCTGATAGGATTTCGAAAGCAGCTTAAGCAGTAGGTACCCAATTCCCACCGCAACTGGAGCTGGAGGCCTAAATCTTAAACCCTGATCTTGCAAGAGCTTATGTATGCACTTGCCTTTAAGGGCTGCATATAGAGCCAACAACTCAGCAATGTATTAGAGCATCAATCTTAGCCAGACAGCCCTGAAAATTCCAGCTGCTAGCTTTACTAGTTTGTTATAATACAGCCTGTCTGTAGAACATTTGACTATGGCCTGTGAACTAAGATGAACTGCTTATGTTTGGAATTTAACTTTGCTTATTCAGAGATTAAGCCCTGTTGTCAACTTGTAAAATCTATATTGCAAAAGCATTGATAAAGAAAGCTTTCTTCTTCCACACACAGCAGTTTTGTCAATCCATCTCTACTCTGGCCACATAAACCATGTTACACAAGGAGGAGGCAAATCCACCTGACCTCACAACAAATCCACCTAGATTTTCAAGATTGCCAAGGTGTTTTGAAGATGGAGGAGCTGAACTGTGACAAGTAACAGTCATTCCTCTCTGGGAAAGAAAGAAAAAAAATCAGCACCATGCAAGAGTCCTTATGAATACAAAAAGATAAGGAGCCATTGGCCTGTTCTCATATCTCTAAATGCACCTGACACTGAAGAGCTGTAAAATACCCCAGAGGAGACACTTGCTTTGGGGCATCTGTGAGACTAATCAAGAAAATTTTGGTTTTGGCAGCAATGTAGGTCTAATTGTACAGAGTGATTCTAGTAGCGTGTTTTCATCCAGCATAATAAACTAGTTTTTACTTGTAAGATGCTAGCAAATTACAGCTCCTCTTTGAGCTGAACTGACCTAATTAGTTCTGGTTTGTGCTGGTAGTCAATAAGCATGCACAAAGGATGTTTTCACTCTCGCTTGAATAAATCACAATTTAAACATGTATATACAGGAGGCCCATTATGTCTTGTCCTGTCTTGTCAAAGTATAAATACAGTGGCTCTACAGTTGCCCACACTTGTCTTTGAACAGAAATAGTTCCTTGAAGCCTGGCAATCTGTTGGCAAACAGGACTTGGGAGATGCTTTTAGGGTTCAGAGTCAGGTACCCAGGGTTACAGCTGGTCAGAATCTTTCTTGGGGAAGGAGGTCTCTAGCCCCATCTTTTGGTAAACCTGAATTTCACATCATCTTCTCCCTCCCAGTTCACCCAGAGGGAACTTGGGACCCACTCTGCAAAGCTGCACAGGGGAACTGAAGCAGGAGGATAGAATAGACATTTGTATTGCACCAGGTGCTATTCTGCAAAGGAAGGACTAGGCTTAAGCCATTATCTCTACAGATGATTACCATAAAGAGGCTTCATTAGTGAAATGTAGCCAAGAGACAGCTCTTTGCTATTGCCTTCTGAAATTTCAGCAAGGCTTTTTCTAGCCAGCTACTCCCCATAGCTAAAGATATGTGTGCTTTGTGAAGCTTAATGCTGACATATCAGTACAAAACTTGGTGTGAGTACAGTTAGCTGCAATCTAGGATGTTCTTTGTACCAGCATAACAAATATTGTTACAGCAATACAAACAGCTACAGCAATAAACCAATTTTGTGTTATGGCGTATTTGTGCATGTATTACTTATATCAGCACTGTTAGTGGGATAAATTGTGTGAGAAGATGCAGTTTAGTGCCCAGATGGTGTCATTATTAAGTTCTCATTAGCTGTGCTTCAAAGCACTCCAGATTGAGGGAAAGGTGCAACATGGAGTGAAGCAGGTACAATATCAGATCCCTTGTGCCGAGGACTAAAAACTGAATATAGTGATTTGTGGTGGGGAGGATCTGCCATGAGTGCAGAGAGGCTAGTGCTTATCTGGTATCACAGGAAAAGGAGAAATGAGAATATATTCAGAGCAGATTCATCTATGGCACTAGGAAAGCTATGATGGAGGCAGGCATATACAGTCAGCTTTATTTCTAGCAAGAGGTAGGTATATAGAAACATCCCTGTTTGCAGCAGGGAGATAATGTGGACAGACCAAACTGTCTACAAGAGCAAAGGGATGATTACTTCTCATCCACATCTCCTGTCCCTGTGTCAGTTTGCTGAGGGCAAGATTGTGAAGAGTTAAGGCAATGCACAAAAAAGGCAGAAAAGGTGTGGGACAGCCATCTCTCACAGCACTTGAAGCCATCGCCAAGCCCCAGCTCTGCGAGGGAAGCGGGGGATTAGCTTATCTGGGTTGGGGCAGAGGCGATCTTGTCTCAGACATGGCTGCCAAGCAGTTGGCTGGGGAGGAAAAAAAATTGCTGATACTCAGAGCGAGTGCCCAGGACAACTTTCCCAGCCAGGCTTGAAACGAAGCCAGTGTACTAGATAAAGTGACCAGCTGGGAAGCAAAACAAGGAAAAAATAAGAAAAATATGCCTATCAGGAGAGAGAACAGTGGGCAGCTCGTGTTTCTACTGCTTTTAATAATGCATGGAGATCACTAACAAATCTACCAGTTTCACACTTCTAATTGCAGAAATGTTTGCCACCACCCCAGGGCATTTCTCACACTATTCTGACACTTTATTAATTTTTCCTTCTCCCTGCCCCTTCTCTTTTTCCTTTCCTTTTCCATGAGGGTTTTTAAAATGACAGTCACCCACTGAATCAAATACTAAAGAATTAAAAACCATTGAAAGGGGTTTTAAGACTAAAGAGATATATACACTGTCCACTGGTACAACCTAGTAGTATGATGCAATTAACCAATGAGAACATGCACAAGACCTTTTCTGCATAAAAATACTCATTAAATTTTAACATTCAGCAAAGAGTCCTGCTTCTGCTACAAGATCTTGAATCTCAAATATTACTTAAAAAAAAAAAATCACCTCAGGGTTTTCAGGATTTCACTGCCTCTTCCTCAAAAAAATGTACCACCTTATCAAAACTCCTAAGCATCATTGAATACAACAGTTTTGCAGTTACTGTCTGCTTATCATCTGGAAATAAGACTTTTCTGCAAAGGTTTATTGATTTTGAAGAGAAAGGCAGTAAAAATGTAAAATAGTTCCAGAAAACTGTTTTTAAGAGCAGAAGTAAAAGGGGAGGCCAGTTCCCAAAAAAATACCTTTTGTTTTGTGATCTGTAGATACAAACAAAGGAGAAATCACAAGAAAGCTGAATGCAGCTGCCTTTATCGGCCCAACAAATAATAAAGTCTGCACATTTCACCCTCTCACTTTGTTAATCTACATGTTCCATGACTAATACCGTCAGGTAGAGTTGCTGCATTTAGCAGACAAAAGCAGAACAGAACTGAGAAAACCACACAGTCAATGTTCAATTGCCCTTGGTGAGGAAATGGCCTCTCCCAGTTCAGAGGAGACCTGAAATAGCTGAAACTTTACATTTTCTGCTTGATGTCCCTCAGATCCTGAGGAATCTAGATGCCCTCTGAATAAATGATTTAATTACCAGGTGTACCTAGCAAAGTGTATGTGTAGCTGTGTTTGAAAAACAGCTAATAAATCAAATAAGTGCTGATACAAAACCCTATCGGGGCTAATTTGGCTTTTTCCAACAGTAAAATTGCCATTGACATTGGATTGTACCAGATATTAGAAGAAAGGCCCAATGAAAAGCCACAAAGGAAGGATGAGCAGAACCATCTCTGAAACATATTTTAGAGTAAAAGATGCAGGATTTGAAAACAACTATTTCCAATGTAAACAATTTTCTCATAGGACTCCCAAGGCACTATCCCACCTGATATATCCCATCTGTTTGGCTCTACTAGGCATACAGTATCTGTATGAGATTCTGCCACTCCAGACAATACTCTTCACTGTTTTGGCAATGCAGCAGAACACCTCCCAAAGAAATGTCCCTCCAACCATGCCAGGGCACAACATTGCTTACAGGTGGTGTTCCCACTATTCAAGACCCTGATGAGTCTAAGCTGCTTTGAGCTTTTTCCCCAAGCAGTCAAGAAGCATTCAAAGTCTGCCAGAGGATGAACAATTCTTTTCTGTGGACTCTGAACTCCAGGCTCTCTTCCAGCAAATAGATTAGGTTATAACATGAGCAATCTGAAGCTGGTCCCTGTGTGCCGCTTTGCAACTCCTGGAGCCCAGAGTAAGTGGGCATACCAAATTCAAACAAGCTTTAATATACATTTATATCCCTTGATCCAGCTCCAGGGCTGTGCACATGCAGATCTGAGGGTCCTTGGCATATCACTGAATGTGGCGGGACAGTGAGTTTCACCAAAGGATGTCCATCCTGACTTGTTCTTCTCACATCTGATGCTACTGTTGCCATCTGTCTTTCTCTGCAAGTGACACCTGAAGAGGACTCCTCAGGGAAGTACCAGACTAAACCACACTTTATTTTAAGGACTTGATTTAATTAGGGCTGTGTCTGAGACGTAGCAAGTATTTTACGTGAGTATGGGTCTGAGAAGTAAAAGAGAATCAGTCCTCATGTCACTGGACACATTTAGTGACCTGCTGTTGTATAAAATGCTTAAGCATAAGAGGCTGTCTTTATTTCTTGAACTGTCCTTATTTCTTGAATCAAAATCAAGAAGCAAAGCAGCATGGATTTGAAGTCTGCTCACTACAAAAACTCCATCCAATGAATTTCAAACACCGAGCTGGATATCCAGACTGAGGAGCAGTTAACAGATGGGAAGCCACAGATAGTGGATTTATCAGCGCTACACACTGATCCCGTGGAAGTTCAGTCTTTCTAAGGTAGCCTGGAGAAAAAGAGTTCTTGTGCAGCCTGAGAGCAGAAAACCACTAATTCTTACAAAGTGGAAGATAAAAAGTTCAGTTTTCAACAGCATGAGTCCAAGGGGCAGTTGCAGAAAGCAACGTGTAGCAAGATAAAAGGCATTTGTATGGGAGCTCTTCCTAATCTGCTTGTTGCTGGAGGCAACAGTGAGGGAAACTGAGGCTAATTAATTCTTGCAAAAAAAAAAAAAAAAAAACCAAAACCACACCAAAAAACAATCTTTTCAGTTTGCTTCTGAAATGTCCTGTTTCCCCCAAATTAAGAGGTTATTTAAGGAGTCTCTCAACTTGTGAACATAACTGGTATTTTTCAGATTTGATGAAGGAAAAGAAAATGAAACAAGTCATTTTACTTTCTGTGCTTGCCTTAAAATGGAAAAAAAAAATAGCTGAAGTTCAGGAATATGGCTAGACCACACCTGTAAGTGGACATAGCCCAGTTGTCTTGGCTATTCCCTTCACATGGTTTGACCTACATACATGCTGGCAGGCGAGCACCCACCGTGGATCCCATGTGAGATAGCACCTTACATGTTGCTCTCAAATGCTGAGATGTCTACAGTGTTCATTAAAAGGAAGTTAAAATAACATCCACGTGCCTAAGTTGCCTAGAGCAATGCATGCAGAACATATGTTCTGTAAGTAAAACTATATGATGTCAAAATTTACATTAAAACCTCTTTACTTATGGCTATATTCCTTCTTTCCATCCTGTGAAACTAACAGGCCACTGGCAATCCCTTCACATGCTGCATTACCCCTTGGTTTTCTGCCCTCCTGTCATTCCCATGTCTCTGCTGGCATACTGCAGCTTGCACTTCGAAGAGGTTATTGTACAAAGAACAGTGGCCTGATGCTGTGATTGACAACTTACAATAGTTTGTTCTAAGGTCAATGAAGTATAAATTTTTCACCTGATCACTTAAGTTCACCACGCTGGAGAATACAGATTCATGGAGGCCTTTTTCCTCCCCCAATAATCAAAGCTCCATGCTTTGAGCCCAAAGAACTGTACACAGTATTTCTTGAGCTGCCTGAACCATACTCTCTCCAGTTCCTTGTGCAGTTTCTGCCTGTGGGGAACAGCCGGTAAAGCTGTACCCTTCAGCTTTTATGTACAGTCTGTTCTTTCAGGGTGATGCTGGCACTTTTCCCTACCGTGCTAAAAACAGCACATATGTTTTGGTGATCTCAAAGCAATTCTGTTTACTGCAGTGCACTGGGAACTTCACCTCCTGGGCAACAAGCAGCAAAGAACAAACTAATTATTCCCAGGCCAGTTGCAAAAGGGGTGCTAGCTAAAATAGTCATGAAGTACAGACCTGATGTCTCACTGTGCCTGCTATTATGGTTATTTACTATTGCCTCCTTTCAGTCACCATAAATCTCAGCAGAAAAGACTTAGTTAAGATATTATTAGGTTGGGATTATTGCATATGAGATTCTCGCTAGGGCTTATAAATGTGACACTCTGAAATATGGTTTCCACAAAAAAAAAAAAAGGAGAGGGAAGGGAGGGAAGTGGTGCTTTTACTGAAATATACCACAATTCCCTAATTACTCCTCTACTCCAGTGACTCTGAACGGTGGATAATAACAATTAAAGAAACATTCTCTTGTTCTGCCCTCTTATGCCTTCGAACTTATATTATCTTCAGGGACTCAATTTAACAGCAGCTGCAGAGTAAGACTTGAATGAAATTAGCCTGATTTCAGTGCCTGCATGGAGCACTGTAACAAAGGGAGGTGGCATTATACAATTTTAGATATTAATTCCCATTGCTTGTGCTTTACTACAAGGAATCATTAAGAAGTTAGAACTGACCAACCATTTCTTAGGGGAATAGCTTTGGAAATAGAAAACACTCAACATGAGCTTCTGCAGCAAATGCATTTTCTCTTCAAAGTCTTCATTAAGGATGAGACCCATCTCTTCCATTCACCTACAAGGCAGGTTTCAAGGTCTGAAGGAAAGTGAGGCTATTCATCTACTAAGCATTACTGTTACTTCAGCTTGGAAAGTAGCAATTGTTACTCCGGCTGATCCAGACAACCCTTAAATGTCTTTTAACATGTGAAAAATCACTTAATCTTCCTGTAGAGAAAGACAAAGTAACTGAATTTTGGATTATACTGTTTAATATCAACGTTCTCTGTACATCCCAGCTTGGCCTGAGCAGACATAAAAAAGACTGATGGCTTCTATAACGAGATTCTGTAAGAATGTATGTTAATAGAACAAGTATGGCAAAGTAATAACTTATATATTGATATGTTGAAGGAAATTTTTTCTCCTAGAGTTGGGATAGAGCCAACCAATAGACAGCTCTTCCTATACTTTCTACATAGGGTTTTTTTTATTAATAACAGTGAAAGAACATAATAAGCATGTATTTAAGACATGTGAATCTTTCCCCAGCAGCTCCTTTTGATCAGAGTGACCTCAGTTTTCTATGCTGCATTTAACACCCCCAACTCCTTAACCTCCTGTTGCTTTGAAATATTAGCCAGTGGGGTCCTGGGACTAAAACATAGGAAGTTTTCTGCTTTGACTTCCTGCCAAAACCATTAAAATATTCTCTGCACTGTCACAGCTTGTGCCAACTCCCAGGGGAGTTGATTTAAAAGTAAATTACATGTAAGTGTCAGATGAAAAGAGCTTCATTATCTAATTCTTCCTACACCAGCATTTCTTTAAATTGCTTGCTAGGGACAAGAGACAATTAGTCCTGTGTTTGAAATGAGAAGTAATAAGTATCTGTCATTCCTATTAACTAAAATTATTTTTTTTTATATGCAAATACAACTGCTTTCCTAAAATAGTTAGATGGGGCAGCCATCGAGATGGGTCCAGGTGCAAAGTGTGCTTTGGCTAACTGAGCACTCATCTACCTTGAGTTTCAGAGCCTGTTGACTGAAGTAAGTGTCTTATAGCTCAGACTGATCAGAATGGCAACAATGAAAGAAAAATTGCAAGTCCTTCATCCCTGTGCAGTAGCTACAACTACACAAATGTTTCCATGGCATCAACTAGCTTCCAAACAGATTTCAGAAACACCAATGAAGGCCTGAAGTTAGTAGGAGACTTCCTCACTGAAATGTGAGTTGGCATAGATCTTCTAGTCAGCCATCAGGATATGGAGCTGTTGCCAACAATGCATCACTAGAGAATGATCAAAACTTCACTTTCCTCAGTCCCTGCTGAGAAATCCCCATTATTCTGCCCACTGTTGCAGTCTCAACATGGTTGCCTTTTCACAGGGACTCTCAGTTGACTCTTACCCACCAGGTTTGACTTAAATCTGTACAAGATCTAAGATACTCTCATTCTTACCCACACTTACAGGTGATTCTCATCACACCAGGTCAGGATCAAAGAGCAGATTGCACAAATACAGGCACAGACACTTCTATCAGGTTCATGTCCTCCCAAAACTTACTACAAGAGCTCTTAGCCTGCCACTTGAATCATACCACCCATGTTCTTTGTATCACTTCATTCACTTCCTCCTCCTGCTTGCCTTTCACTTAAAGTAACTTTGAACTACTGACAAGGTGAAAAGAGGTATCCCTGGGATAGCAGACAAGTTCAGTGCAGAAGTTAATAGACTTGTTCCTTTTTGCAGAGGAGCCAAGGCATTAGTCAAGTTCCAGACTTGGTATCCAGGTAGGGTGTCCTACTCTACAGCTCAGCACATGTTAAAATTATCCAGCTAGTCTGCACGAGACATTTTTCTCAAGTTTGTAAGCTCTGTCATGGTTATGACCTTTCCACACTAGGTATTTAAAACGTGGTATAAACAAATCCTTTAAAATCTTCCTATCAGGCATATGAGATCTCCCTGGGACAGATCTTGGAACTGAGGTCAAACCTGGGCATCTAAGTGACACCTGGCTCTCAAGCAGCTCATGTGCATCTGAGCAACAAGGGCATGTAGTTACAGGGCTGGTTTAGACACATTTCACTGTTAGACACGTTTCATTGCCTTTCTTCTTGCTTTGGTTTCTTTCACATGCAGGGTTACAATATTACTACTTCCATACAAATCATTCTGCATGAAATACTTCAAACAGAAGGCTGATAATTTATGAAGTGCAGAACAGACCTTGCTGAACTGATGACATATCTAATTGTATGGTCAGTTGTTAAACGGGCACACTATAAAACTAGCAGAGTCATTAGTGAGAAACACAGTGCTCAAAACTCCAGCCTTAAAGCAAACCAAAGAAATGGCCGTATCTGCTGGGAGATATGGTTAAGAATTCAGACACATTGGATTTATTTTTGGCTCACCCAAATATACACAGGAAGCTTTTGCAAAGTGATTAGGCCTCATTAAATGAAAACACTTAAGAATGAACTTAAGTGATTTATCTATTGGGAATAAACTTGTTTGTGCTTACAGATATTTTGCCAGAACAGTGTAACAGAATATCTACCTTCAACCTTAAGTCAAGAACATTAATATTTAAGAGTTGTAAGACCAAAGTCCAGTGTTGATGTTACTCTTTGAGACACAGTAAAACTTAGTGCTGTAGAACGGACCTTTGGAGAGAACAGCACAAGTGATAAAAGCAGTTTGCATTTGACAGTTTTGCCATTGTATGGTATTTACTTTCTCAGGAATAAGATGAACCTCTCCTCCAGGTCAGAACTGTCTTAAGCCCACTTAAGTAAGTCTTTACTTCACACAAATCTCTACTATGCACTCACCACCAGTGTCTGGTTTGGAGGTTAAATGGAAGCACGGAGAGAGAATGAATGATGTTATTCTATATGAAAGCCATCTGGAAATTCTAAAGCTTCCAAATACAACAAGAAAAAGCCTTAGCCACAACAATTATGTTTAATATGGTCATTGATGTTAAAGTTACCATGGTTCTAATGCAGAAATTTTGATGTCAAGTGGAAAAGTAAGATTCAGTAGTCAGTTTGCATTTCCTTTAATGCACCTAGTATAACCTTTAGAAATGCATTTCCTTTCTATCATAGAATTGTTTCAGCCAGAAGAGACCTTTAAGATCGAGTCCAGCCTTTGTCCTAGCCCTATCAACCACCAGATTTTCTGAAGTTAAATTTTGGACTTTATATTTAATTAGTAAGCTTATTTCCTTTGTCTTCTTTTTTTTTTTTTTTTTTTTTTTTCTGTGAAAACACGGCTTATGCCACTACATTCTGATAAAGTCTCCAAAAGCAGAGGAAAGAAGGTCTTAAAGATATTATAGTCATTCAGGTTGCCTGAAAAAACAGCTAAAGGAAAAATCTGCAGTATTACCCTCCACAAGCAAGCAGTAGAAATCTATTTGTGTCAGGGGTCTATCAGCAAGTAAATAGCACTGGCTCTGCCAGTATACTAACAAACCTTATCATGCCTGCCCTCATTCTGCTCTACCTCATCGCAGGCACAAGGGTTGCTTGAACAGACTGCAAGTCATCTACTGCTTTTGTGAAGCACACACAGGTACTAGGATAACATGAACAAGACTTTTTTTTTAATTTCTGATTTGAAGCTAAGATTTTAATAGATGTCTCTGGTGATAGGCAGCCATTGTGCTGCTCCTCTGCATATTACATAGGTCTCATGGGGAGAGGGAAGTCAAATCACATTTTAGAGATGGGGCAGACACCTCCTATATCACTTCCCTCTCCCTACTCCTTTCTCCCAAGAAAAACTTCTAATCCTGCCTCCCTGTCACTCAACTTCATTGCCTGTATAAAGTTAACTAACAAAATACTCCACATTATATTGCAGATTCAGACCTGAACCTGACTCCTGTGTTTTGCAGTAAAAAAGTGGGCCAATTCTGCATACAATTGTGTGTATTTTGTAGTTCACACCATTTATCTGTGTGGGCGTGTGTTAAACTTTGATGTCAAACTCCTACCTCATGCATGCAAGCCTTTAGCATTGGAGAATTTAAAAGAGAATGTTCTTTTAATAAATGACAGATTTCATCACAAGCACTAGAAAACTGGGAGGAAACTGTGTGGCTTTACACAGACATTCAGGTTAAAATGACATTTTGCCTCTAAAATAGTTAATGCATAGTTCAGTAGCTACAGCAGTTCAGAACTGCTTTGCCTGTTGATGAAGGCCATGCGTAAGTCTTTGAAGAAATTGCATTTGGGAAACCACTCAGGGGAAAGAATCCAAACAGAGGCAAAGCTGACTGGATAAACCTGTCTATTATGGGCACATTCACCCAGGGAGCACCTCTCCTGACTTCCCATCATGGAGAACCAGCACACTCCATCATCGCATGCTACAAATTTCCAATGAAGAGTTTGCTCAGCTGTTATCTCTGGTTTCCACAAAAGCTTGAAAGGAGACTGTTGAAAGCTTGTTCTGTTATCTGTGCTTTACACTGCCTGGTTGCTCAGCCTGCTTACCTATTCCTTCCCCTCTCTCAAAATAGAGCTCAAGTTGATATGAAAATAGCATACCTTTTTCAGAGGGATTGCAGGATTGGGAAGGCATTGGGAAGGAATAAGGAAAGCTGAAATTACAGCAAACTGGCTCTATATTTGTGTTTGAAAAGCTTCAAATAGAGACTAATTAATCCCATTGTTGATGTTAATGTAGCTCTTTTTCAAGACTCACAATTCAGTGCTCCAAGCAAATGTACCTTTGATCTTTAGCTCAGATTTAAGTTTTTGTCAAATATATTTGTCTGCCCTTCAGCTCATGGAGTATGGACTGAGGAATGGCAAATGGACATTTAAAGTGTGATTGTGGCTGAAGAGCAAAGGGAACTACAGAGTTTGGCTGTCAATGAGAGCAGAGCTCAGTATAGCTCCTGTGACCCCTTTGCTTTAAAATATCTGCATAGAGACCAGCAAGGTGGAGAGTCCAGTAGACCATGCAGCTTTACAGTTCTGTCCATCTTCAAAGGCTGTGCCCATTGCTATCCTCACTTTGCTCTGCTACCTCTGATTAAAAGATTCTTCCTCCCTCACTTATCCCCTTCAAATAGGATTAACCTATAATATGAAAGCTCCAGTTAACAGCACTTCTTGATCCACCAGCTGACCAAAAAATAACTGAGCATCTGTCTGAATCTCTGCAGGTCGCTTTTCATCTTCAGCCAGCCCAAACCTTGAGCAACCCTGGCTTATCTCTCCCCTGTAAAGGGCATAGATACTGTGAATCCAGAAGTCAGCCTTGGCCTGGTGACATCCTAATTCACCAAGTATGCTCTTTAATTGCAGGCTTGCAGGTGTCACTTTGCCTTGGCATTCAAGAAGCTTTGGCACACTGGGCAGCCTGGTCTGAGAGCAGTAGGCTTATTGGGAAAAGTGGATAAAGATAAGGGCTGGGGAGATTGTGACTATCAGGCAAGTCCTGGAACATAAGCAAGCACTTAGGAAAAGCTGAGAGCACATACATTTTCCCATTGTTGTCTCTAGCACTGGCCTATACATGTATAAGATTTGGATGGTTTAGGGGAGCTCTTAGGCCATGAGACTATAGATTATCTGACATGCCTAAACTCATACCAATGTAAACTGCATTTGTGAGATTAATCAGTGTACATAGATGACTCTACACTGCCAGAAAGCAGAATCTCAATTTGTGAGATCTCTGGTTTTTAAGATGGTGCATTTCACAATCTAAGGCCTCAAAAAAGCAAGTGAAGTACTGAATGACCACTTGTAAGGCAAGCTGTCATCTCATGGAGGAAGCTGACAGTTTAAGGCACAGCTACAAACAGAAGAATTGTAGACAAGTTCATGAATTGGCTCAAGGTACGATATGGCCCATGTTTCTAGTTGCCTTCAGTGACCATAAGTCAGCCTCTGTGGCATTTGCAGCCAGTTTCTTACACTCCCAGTATCAGGAAGCTGTAATACATCTGATGACTTCACTCACAGGTTCTTTTCTCAATAAAAGCTCGATCAAAGTCATCTAAATAGCTAGAAAATTCTTTGTGACTTGCTCTATGATACGGCCACAAACACAGGTGAGATCACCCTGCCTCATGTGACACAAACATCCTTTTCAAAGGTCACATCTCACCCACCGTGCTTCAAAGAAAGTGTTATCCACCTCTTTTCTTTGCAAGCCTGGAGCTGTTAATAGTACTTAATGACTCCAACACATTTACTGAGTATTTATCCAGCTCAAAAGACTAAGTCATTGGTCACTGCCCCATTGTCTAAACCTGATGGCTGGGCTAGTTTTGGCTGTGAATATTTTAGTACTGTATAGTTACATAACTCCTTACTGCAGCAGTTATTCAGCTTTGGGCTTTCAGTTCCACGGGCTCCTGCTGCTGGTAAAGATCAAAAATTTTGTACCCAGCACTGAGCAATTGGACTCACTGCTTCATGACAAGTAGCTTGCTTAGCTTACTCCAGTTTCATTTAGTCTCCCAAAACTGTCTTGTATTTAGATGTTATCACTGTTTTAATCTTTCCCTAAATCTGCTCTACTGGTCTTCCCCTCACAAGGTTCCCACACAAAGCAGAAAGCTTTAATAAGGCAGGATGAGTAGAGTTAATTTTATATCAGAGACAATTTTTTGTTTGGCATGAAGTCCAGCACAAAAAAAAAAAAACCCAAACCTGTGCTGTACTCAGACATGTTGCTGCTGCAAACTGATTAGGGTAGTCTTGCATGGCTTAGTTCAAGCTCAAGCTGAGGCTGAAGGTCACCTGCAATACCTGGGAACATAACAGACATTTCAGGCAATTTCAGAGTCACATTCCCTGCACTCAGGTGTTGATTGTCCAGAAAGCATAGGATTGAGAGCAGGCATTGAAGGCTTCTGACATTTGAAGTATGGTATAAACAGTCATCAATAAGAAAAAAAATCTAATCTGCAGGAATAGATATCACCGTGACCAGTCTGGCATGTAGCTGCCTATTTAGATCTGAAATGACTTAGGAAAGAAAACTTTGTCAAAATGATTGCACTAACTACAGAGTCCTGGAAGAGCACTGGTCTCAGGCTTGTCCATCCAAGATCATTCTAGCTTTGTCCTTCTGGCTTGTGGGGAAAGAAGTCTGTGCTTGGTTTCCAGCAAAGCATCAGGACAAGGCAGTAATGAAGTGTGAAGCTTCTTAGCAGAAATAAATAAGCCCATTGGGGTCAAGCTAGAAGAGCTGCAGAGATGATTCTGGGTTATTTTATCAAAGTGCAAATGGCTGACAAGTGAAAAACATCCAAGATGCCAAAGGACTGTCACAAATACATTGAACTTATACTCTAGATGGGATATCTTGGAGTAATTAATGTAGGAGCAATCTGCTGCCAGGCTTGCAAATCACTACTTTAAAGGTTCTGTCACTTAAAGCCTCTGCCAGACCTTGGCTCCATCTATGCACTTGGAGATGCATTAGAAAACATTATAGCACCGTAGATTTGCCTAGCAGACCTAGACCTGCTCTGGGCAGCCTGCATTTTGAAACAAGCTTAAATACACAGCATAAATAATATAGTATTTTGGAAACTGATTTTTTCAGTGGTGAAGAAACAAGACTGCTGGATTGAAAGAAGGATAGTTACATAGAACAGTGCTTAGTAGATGACATCTTTCACTAGTTTGGTTCTCAAGTGTACCACTACAACAGGTGAAGCCTTTATACTCCCCTAGAAGTTTATGCTTAAAGCAGCAAAGGCTCTAAAATCCAGATGAAAATTCAGCCAAACTCACAAAAAAACTCCTGGCAATATAATAGCTTTTAGCTCAGCTGTGGTGCTACTTATCCTGGTGATGAGTGCACCCTACACAAGCAAAGTCTGGTGGTGATGGGATGCATCAAGTGGTTCTGTTGATGCTGGACAGGCTTTGGTAGGGAGGGATTTTGTTTAATTCAGTACTACCTTGTCAACCTTACTTATTTCTAGTAGGCACTTTCAGGGAAATGAAATGCAGAGCAGGATTCATCTAAAAAGAGCTTTTACAAGTGGTGCACACACTAAATCCTGCAGGATACCAGGATTTTCTTTCAATTGCCTGCATTTCTTGTTGAAAATTGTGAACCAAGGAAGAGCAATTTCTGAAAGCCATTAATTTTGCAGAGCTGAAGACAGAGCTACATCCTAGCTCCTGTTTAATGGGGAGGTGGGGTCTCATCACTGCCTTCACCAGAATACAGTTCAAATTCTCAGCTCTCGATGTCTTTGATTTTTCACTACCTGCCTTGAGCATACTTTGGAAGCACAATGATTAAGTGATACTCTTATCTGTGGTGCAGACAGACGAAGGTAAGGCATCTAAGGATCTAAGTGCTATTGATGTGAACACCTAAATCCTTCAGACAGCTTTAAAAAAGAAACTGAAGCCTAAATACCTAGTTATTCAGTCCTGGAGTACAGGCTGAAGTCACAACGGGATCCATTCCCATCCTTGTGGTCTTTCTGCTAGACCACACTGCCTCCCAGTTAATTAATTCTATTGATTTGTTTGTTTTTATCAGCCTTTCCACACTCAGCAGTTATTTAGGACTTACATGGGTAATGCATTTTCCAGTTCAATTGATTCTACTTTTTATATCCTTTCATGTACTTATTTGAAATTTTCCTGCCAAGTGTTTTAATGTTTTCAAGTTGAACGTTGATTCATATTATTTAAAATACCTGCAAGAGGGGAAAAATCTGTGTAGTAGAGTAACTAATAAAATGTTCTCTTTAAACCTGATTAATGACCAGTGAGAGTAAAGCACTTCCCTCCAGCAAAACAAACAAAACAACCCAGACCATTACATCTAGCGGTACCTGCTGAGATTGAATTCAATTTGCTTCCACAGGGCCATAATAAGACCCTTATCTGCCTTCCTGTTCCTTTTCTGAAGGTACTCAATTTGGTATCTAACCAATTTAGGTCAATGAATTTATATTTTGAGCGGTATGTCACAGTGGCTGTTCCAGAACACACTGTGCCTTGCCAACATAGAACCAAGTCACTCTTAATGGCCAGGCTGAAAGCAAGTAACTTTGTGCACAGCGGTGGCACTGGCCTATAGTTGAATCATTATGGGCCTGAAGTAATGAATTCTGTCTCTGTCAGCAATAACTTACTTCTGATGGCAGCTGTTGTGAGAAGTCTCCACACATATTTAGCCTGGGAGTATTCAAGGGCCTTTAAATATCACAGAGTAGCTTAATGTGGGTGATTTGGTTTGAAGCTTCTGCTGGTGGGTTTCATTACCTAAGCTATAGCTATTGCTAGCAGATACATTATAAACCTTGGGGGAGAGAGAAATCAAAGGAGAGATGGGAATTTAGTCTCATATTTACACTAATAGTAAAATGAAGACATTAAGCTGTTGTCATGCTTCAGGGAGAAGCCTTTCTACAACTCATTTTTATTCATGCATATTAGGATGGATACAAATGCACTTAGATGACACTGAACAGAAGTTGAACTCTAAATGGGGAAGTCACTCAATCACAGAATGGTAGGAGTTGGAAGGAAGGGACCTTTAGAGATCATCTAGTCCAAACCCCCTGCCAAAGCAGGTCCATGCAGATCAGGTCACATAGGGACACATTCAGGCAGGTTTTGAAGACCTCCAGAGAAGAAGACTTCACACCCTCCCTGGGCAGCCTGTGCCAGGGCTGCCTCACCTGAACAGTAAAATAGTTTTTCCTTATGTTTAAATGGAATTTTTTTGTGTTCCAGCTTCTTTCCACCACCCCCCATCCTGTCATACATACAACAGAAGAGAGTGATGCCAAAACCTCCTGACATCCACCATTTAGATATTTGTAAATATTAATGAGATTCCCCCTCAGTCTCCCCCAGACTAAGCCCCAGTTCCTGCAGCCTTTCCTCATAATGAAGATGCTCCAGTCCCCTGATTATCTTGGTGGCCCTGTGCTGGGCTCTCTCCAGCAGTTCCCTGTCTAACCAACTGCAGTCAGTCTTGTCTACAGACAATCATATTGTTTTCTACATGGGACTAAACAGTTTTGGAAATAACTGTGGGCAGCTGCAATTCACAAGGATTTTGAGGCCGACAATGCTGCCATTGGGTGATGTTGTTCTGTTAACAGTAAAACTGGGAATAACTTAGAGGTAGTTTGAATTGTAACCCTTTCAAACATATTACTCTGCTAATGGAGAGAGAGTCTTACAGGATGACTGACTTAGCTTTGTTTGATTTATTTATGCACGTCTTATAACAGTATTAGATCAGTGGCTACCACAACTTCTGCTTGGAAGTAGTCACCTCTTTGTTTAAAGCGAGCACAGTACAGCCCACATGTAGACCTGATAGCATGGCTCCCCAGCTGTACCTTGTACAGAGCTAATTCAGAAGAAGAATATTCAAGATGGACAGCACGTCAGAGTCTTGGAATCTGAACCAGCACCTTTCTCTAATCAGCACTGACCTCTGTCTCCAAGAAAGTAGAATTAGAAGTTTGTCCCCAGACTACACACAGTGTGCATAAATAAATCTCATCAATACAAGCTCTGTCAATCTTCTTGACAAAGATCACAGCATTTAGATAAGGAGTACAGCCAAAAAGCACGTTTGTTTCTTTCTTCATCATTAAACTTGATAGCTCAGTGATAGGCAGCTATTCAATAAGATTAAGGATTGCAGCAAAAAAGAAAACTCACACAATGACCACAAACTTTCCTCCCCTCATTTCTTTATAGAAATGGGTTTTGGTTCAGTTTACAGTAAGTGACAGCAGTGATGCACGGAAGTGTGATCTCCAATAGAGAAAACTCTCTGCCCCATTTACAATGGAATCTATTATCTCAAGTTGTTCAGGCTCCGGAAATATTTGACCTGTGAACAAAAAGCGGTTATTTGTGATATTTTATCAGGTGGGATATCTTTTAAACCTAAATGAGTTTTCAGAGACTTTCATGACTGCATCTCCAAGGGTTTTATGCAGAATGTGGGATTGGATGTAGCTGCTCTCAATATGGCCAGGACTCAAACTAAGTCTGACATTTTGATGAGCTTCCTAAGCAGAAGGCAATTGGCAAGTCTAAGAAAAACATTTACTGGCCAGGGATAAGAAATCCATTCAAACCTCAGATAACTACTTCAATCAATGGGTCTGCATTGCTGACACACCAACTATTTATAAATAAATGCAGAGTAAGTAGGATCAAGGGCACCTTGCTGCCAGGTTATTAACAGCAGCAACTATGAGGCAGTATAGATACACACAGTGTGGGGACTCATTTGTCTAATTTTAGACATCTACAAAGTTGACTGGGGAGGGCAGACACATCTGGCCCACTTTGGAGGTCTGAGTTTGATTAAGCTGAACTGTTCCCCAGGAGACTCTTCTCCAATGATAGCTGTAAGGAAGCCCAATGTTAAATCTAATGAACTGTCATACCAGATGAATCCACCTCTGCAAATTAAAAGCTCCCTCCAAAAGGATCTTCCAGTACATAGCTTAGTATTTTTAGCCTTATCTATAATGTGCACTAGCAGGCACAGTCCTGTTAGTGCTTTTTTATGAAAAACATACGTTTTTCTAAGGCAGAGGCAGTTCCCTTGCAATATAGTCAGTTATAGGTCACCTCTCCACCCATTTCAGGGAAGTTTAGCTTTAGACTGTTTTATCTCTTATTAAAAAAGGCAGTCAGAGCAGCCAATGCAATACAATAGTTCAGTTGGCAACCAGAGACAGATGAAAGGGGATGTTCAGAGAACATAATTGTAAATTCCCTACTTCCTGATGGTGCACATGTCAGCAATCATCTTGCTGCATATACCTTAGAATGGCCAAATGCATTAGGTACCTCCAACTAGAGTTCCAACCACATTGGAAGGACAGGATAGACTTATCCCATTGTCATCTTTTCCAAATATAGTGCCTCCAAATCGTATTGAAATGTCAGGCAACACGAGCAGACCTCTCTGAAATCACATTACTATTGAAGTGCTCTCTCATCCGAAGCATCAATGGGCATAGAGTTGCTTGCGCTGCAGATCTAGAACTTACTTTCCCCCCTCATTTTAGCCTGGCTTCCACGAATGTATTGCTACCAACTGAGGGTGGACACTCAACCCTGTATGTGGATATATGGGCTGAGGGTAAATGATAGACACTCACAAAGCAGCAGAGCGCAGCTGTTGGCAACTGATATAACTTGAAATCAGAAACAAAAACTGTCTACATTGTCAATGTTTAGGCTAAAAGGAAGAGCTTTTTCTTCTCTCTGCACCTCAGTCATCTAAGGTATAAGTAGAGATAAGGCCTGTGAGAAATACAGCACAGAAGTGTCTAGTAGAGGGAACACTGAATCTTCAGCAGTGTTTGCCTTATGACTCCAAACTGCTGTGATACATTACTCTGTCCTGGTGAGGCCTCATCTGGAGTAATGTCCAGTTCTGG